>JAQIWP010000162.1:0-35859 GCA_034695525.1 Euzetes globulus
CAATGTTATGAAATCACATTGTCTATTTTCACATTTTATAATTTCACATAGCCCAAAGTTCGGTCCCAAATGTGTGAATTTAGACAGGGTTGAGTGTACTTTTCAATTCTAAGATTATTCAATTACCATGCTCATGGTAGCTTTTGACAATGATTGAGAGACTTGGTCAAAAAAATGTTGGCTTCACCTGTTGGCAATTCTTCACAATTAATTACAAGCGCTCCTATGATGTGAGATAGATTAATTACGATTTCCTATCTTGCTAACTTAGTATAATTAATTTTTCATCCAGATCATAACATTGCTTGCGATTTTATTCTTGATGATATGTGGCATTTGAATTCAGCATTTATTTCACATTTAAAGATCACTCAAATGAAAAACACTTTTATTTTAATCAACTAATTTTAATCAACAAGATCATTCCATATAAATCAGTAATATTTGGTTCAGTTTTGATAGACTATGGGAAAGGGATTGTCTTTAGTCGGATGAAACAAATTTTTTGAGTCCCATTCCCCGCTCTGGGCGTCGTATAAATGAAATGTGTAGGCGGGTCGGGCGTATTCCGATCGGTTCGGTTCACTTTTATGAACTACTAGTCCATGGATCAGAACGCAGGAGCCTTTCTTGACCGGTGCCGCCACGAAACTCTTCTGGTCATAATCAGGATTGGGTTTAGTGAATACAAGGGGTGGACCTTCGCTCGATTTGTTGACGATCTGCTGCCTATGCAGTCCTGTCTTATGAGAGCCAGGGTTGTACCAAAGACAGCCGTTCTCGACCTTAGGTAAGAAATTGTTGAAGCAATTGATTTAAGAAGCTAGAATAAATTACCGTGGCGTCCTCGAGCGGAAACCAGAAGCCAACTTCTTTTGGGTCTTCACCGATCACATTCAGATAAGTCCTGTCCTGATGGGGAAGACTGACTCCGCCGATACGCGGATTTTTGAATATATACATTCCCTGAACGACTCTGGGCTCAGCCAAACCCAACTGTTGGCAGACATCCTTGACTTTCTGGCTAAAAGTTATCTTCTTGAATGTTGGCTCCAAACAGTGTAAGTTATGTCCGATTCTGAAAATGGACTGCCGTTTGCTATACTTGAGCTTTTCGTTCTCGTCGAACGCATCCTTTTCCAGGAAGAATCTGACTTTGTCAATGGCCGTCAGCTTATGGTCATCCATATTGTACTCGATGGTTCCATCGATCATGCTCGGGTCCAGTTTCACATCAGTTTCATCGATCAACTTATTGATGGCATTCGTCATTTCATTGACTTCCTGTTCAGTCAAGAAGTCGGGAATAACTGCCAGGCCATTTTTGTTGAAATCCTCCAAAACTTTGTTATTCATTGTCGTAATTAAAGGACCAAATTAAACGATTTTGACTTTAAGAATAAGTAGATTTTTTTCAAACTTCTGTCTGAAGCTAAAACTGATTTTTAACCCATCAAAGGAACTGGTTTATAAAGGCTATGAAAATGTTTACAATTCTGTTTTATATAACTCTTTGATAATCTTTTTGATATGATTTTTGACATTCAAAACAATAATTAATGATTAAAAATAGTATTAATCAACTTTCAATCAGATAATAATCAATAGTGATCAGGATAGATTTTTGAGGTAATTTTTCTGCCTTGTTTAATATTTTATTTTATCCAAGTTCCAAGCAAATTCTTACCATGATTCCAAATTGTTTATAATAAAATTTGAGGTTTATTCAATGTTATCTTTAGTTGAAATATTTTGTTTAACCTTGCATACTCCGTTCAAAATATCTCTAGATAATGAATGGAATAATTATTTTTGAAAAACATCAAATCGAACTGAAAATGCACTAGCAGACATTGTCCTTAATGTTTATTTATTGGTGGCACTTATGAAGTTATCATTTATTTATTAACTTCTTCCGTTTTATAACAGTTTCAAGTTCTTCTAGATTCATTTGTTAAACAGATATCTTAAGAGTTTATTTAATGAGCTAAAAAAGTGTAGAAGGCCAGTCAGACATAATGGGACGAGCTCATTCATTGTAGTAGTGGTTAAAGCTAATTATCACAGGTATTAGCGTCCTCTCAAACATAACATTAGATAAGGTCAGGATTCTATGTGGGTGAACTAGATTCAAACGTGATTAGGCTCAGCACAGCCTATTCACTATCACTATTCCTTTTGGCCTGAAGTCAATAATTAGTTATTTAATTCAAAACATTAGAAAATCAGGTATTCGTCCAAACATTTCAATAAAAAATTAAATTTTTTGACAGATTATTTGAATTTGAAATTAACTTTCACTCATTCTATTATGAACTGAAAATCACTTTCAGGAAGAATTTAGTTTCTGCTGTAATAAAAAATTCAAAAATCAAATTCACTGCCTTTTCCAGGAGAAAACTATTTTACTTTCAATGTTAATCTGGTCTTTAAAATTGGTCTGTGCCTTTCCTTGGACATTCAACAGAGTAACCCAGGTCGATTTGGAAAGAGGAAGGGTCACCTTGACACTGTCCACTGCCTTGGCTATCATTATTCAAATATGTGGACCAACAAATTGGCTTTAATTTGAATCAATTAGATATAAAACAAATTGCATTTAAAATAATGATACAACTAATCAGTTTTGAGAGTTTAGGGGACCGGTTGTAAATGTGAAAGACTGTGCTCTTTGTTAGAGCGCACAGCCATACGACGATTAGAGCTGAGCTAATTATTAGAGTAGCAAAAGATTTGGATTAAAAAGATCATTTGAGTTCAATAAGTCGTATTTGTAATTTAGCCTGACATTTGCTCAGGAAAAAGGCGAGCTGATAGTTTATCTAAACTGTACCTACATAAATTTATTGATAGTTGTTTTTTTCTTTGACAAATTAGCTAATCTCAAATCTCAATTCTGTGTAATTTTGTATTATTGCAAGTTCAAATGGAGATTTTTTCCAAATAACACGGAAACCGAGTTTTTTGGGACAAAAGTTTGCTTTTTCTCTCTCATCGAAAGCGAAAAAAAATCTCAGCTTTTGATACAATACTTTTCGATCAAATATTTTTCTTTGACGTCGATTTCTGTGTAAAACTCTTCTGTTTTTTTATATTTTTGATTACTTTACTCAATTTTTTTTGTTGATAATCATGATTAGTTTTTTTTGTTCGCTTCCTTTTTTGTTGTAAAACTTTCGTCGCTATTAAATAGTCATTAGTTCTGATCAGAAGAAGTCCTGATTTGTTTGAGTAAACAGTTTTTCAAAATATTCCTATCAATTATTTGTTGAAAATTTTTAAGTGAATCTCTCAATAAAAATATCAATTTTTGATGAATTTTCGTGAATTATTTATCATTGAATTCAATGTTTTCTATTCTTTAGTGAATTTCTATAAATTTGAATTCTGAAAGTTTATTGAAATCTATTTCAATAGAGAAGAGAAGATTCTGTTAATTAGTTTTCTATTCAAAAGTGACTTCAATTGCATTATCATTGAAATAATGATTAAATATTTTAATATAAAAAATATTTTCAAAGAATTTGATAAACAAATTAATGAACTGACAAAGACTCTTGAATTATTATCAGAGTAAGTTTTTGTAAATAACCAAGATTTATATTTATTTTCTCTATGATTACATACAATTATGAACATTTTGTTAAATTTAACAAGAGAACAATAATTTATTTTCTTAGTTCTTTAAAATAATAATTTCCAAAGAATTCAGACAAGAATTCAATGTTAAAAAAGAGTAAATAATAACGACATTAACATTGAATCTAAAGTATAAATAGATTTTCTCCCGAAAAACGAATTTGATTTTGAAAAACCAAATTCTGTGCAAAACGTAGATCTCTTCCTGAAAGTGATTTTGAGTTCAAAACAGACGGTGAAAGTTAATTTCAAATTCAAAAAACCAAAGTTTGTATTACATTTTTTTTCTGACAAATACCGGATTTTCCTAATATTTAACTGTTTTTTATTTACCTTTAAATTCAAATAACTAATTATTCACTTCAGGCTAACAAATTGATAGAGCTTTGATAGTGAATATACCTGTGCTCGTTATCCTAGATGTTAATCTAGTTCATGCCAGTGTCAGAGGAAAGGGGGAGACTTTCACTGTCTTATAGTCTGACACTCTGTTAAAGGTCTGGTCATGTCTTCCAAAGCATGATATTATTTGTTTAAGAGGTTTATCGAATCGGTAGTTAATGGCTATTAAAATCAGACGTCCCTTTCGCTCAGCCATCAGTGAATGTCTATCTTTGAAACAGTTCTCAACTATTCACTCAAAGCTCTAATAAGTCGAGTGAAGAGCTTTTCGACTGAAAAACAATTTTTGATTTCTTAGTCGAAAAAATTGATTTATTATTATTTTTTTCACAATTTTTTTGTCGTTTATTTCAAACAAAATATTTTTTTTATACTGAGAGGTAAGCAATGTATCAATTATTTGAAATAATTTTCAAAAACTTCTTAAATGTTTTTCTTTATGATCGATGTTATGCTTGAATTGTTTGCCACTTCTCTATAATTATAATCTAATTTTCTTCACTTTCTTTTGTCGGAAAATTGTTTTGTCGTTAAACTAATTGTCGTCTATTCTTCAGATCAAGTGATCACTTGTATTGACATTTACAACAAAGTGTTTGTTTGTTTTTTTTCTTTTACCAAGCTAGTTATCTTGTTTTTTGTCTAAAATAAGATAATTTGTGGTTAATTTACTGTAAAACTTGAAACTTTATTAAACTAATGGATCATTGAATTGATTGATAGCGCGATGGCTCCAAACACAATGTCCAAGGATTGCATTCAAACTGAAGAACAGCCTTTGGCGACAACAAGCAAGTCTGAAACGCCATACAAAGCCGAATATGTTTGGCGTAATATCATTCTTATGGTACTCCTGCACACTTTTGCATTCTATGGCATATTCTTAGCCATATTCAAAGCTCAACTCAACACAATTCTCTTCTCTCACACCATCGCCATATTGTCTTCAATGGGTGTTCAGGTCTGTCCCAAATTTATTAATCTTTTGACTGTTCCTAATTTACTAAGACTATTGTAAACAGTCAGGAGCACACAGGCTATGGTCGCACAGAGCTTACAAAGCCAAGATTCAATTGCGACTAATTCTAGCCTTCTTTCACATCATGGCCTTCCAGAATGACTTATACGAGTGGTGTCGCGACCACCGAATCCATCATAAATACACAGAAACGGACGCCGACCCCCACAATGCCAGGCGAGGCTTTTTCTTTTCGCATGTGGGCTGGTTGTTAGTCAAAAAGCACCCTGACATCAAATCAAAGGGCAAGAATTTGGACATGAGTGATTTGATGGAAGACCCAGTGGTCAGATTCCAGCGAAAATATTACATTCCCCTTCTTTTATTGATTTGGGGCGCAATCCCGACATTTGTTCCCCACTTGCTTTGGTCAGAGAGTGTTTGGACCTCGTTCTTCGTGTGCGTTATGTTCCGGCACTGCCTCACACTGAACCTGACTTGGCTGGTCAACAGCGCTGCACATATGTGGGGCACTCAGCCATACGATAAGGATATAGACGCTCGAGAGGCCACCGTAAGGCACTTACTGATGGGAGAGGGCTTTCATAACTATCATCACACGTATGTTATTTTCAATTTGCTATTAAATCCATACAATACTTACTTTTACTAGATTAAATATTTTAGAAAGAAAACCCATAGATATAGCTTGTCAAATTTTCTAATAGGGTTCTAAATACCTTGACTAATTTATTGTACTTTGCCTCAGATAAGTTTTAAACTCAAAACTATTCGAACAAACCTAATGTTATTTATTTATTTTTTTTATAAATAAATGTCCTAGTTTTTCTTTAAGAGTTTTTTAACCATGCATTTTATCTTTTTAAAATTTCTTACTCATATTGTATTAGTCTATGTGTGGATATTTAATCTGTAAAGTCTTTTGTGCATGCTCCTTTAAAAGAAAACTCTTAGAAAACTTGGCAATCAGTGCCAATAGAAATTCAAAATTTATTTGCACCTCAATGAATAAATAATCAAGGTGGAAATATGAACCGAGACATTGAGGTTACTGTGTTTGGATCAATAGATTAACCTTTTGAATAATGATTACCATTCAGGAAGTGACTCCTCCTAGGTCATTACTCAATTGATGATTGATTAATTTACAAATAAAAACAAAAAATTGATCTTACTTTCAATAATAGGTCGAGAAAGTTGACTCTTAATGGAAATTTTTAATAGTTGTCTTGATATTAAATAATTCCTAAAACTTTTCAAGTACTCTCTGAATTGGGCTAGTGCCTTTTCTCTTAACTACAAAACTTTAGACAAGCCAAATAGCAAAAACTATATCTAACTAGAATCTATCGCATTAAAGCTGCTAGATGCTCTCATTAAATAACATTTTCCTACAAACTATTTGCTAGAAATTCAACGAATAATCATATCTAGTATCACCATCACTCTTAGATTCCCCTGGGACTATTCTGCCAGCGAGTTGGGCGCCTTCGATGTCTTCAACCCGGCCACAGCTTTCATTGATTTCTTCGCTATGATTGGTTGGGCCTACGATAGAAAGGTAGTGTCCAGGTCTATGATCGAAAGAAAACAGATGAGAAGTGCAAAATTGGAGGATATTCGCAATGACCGTGGTATTTTGCATTCCCTCTATGAATGGATTGGTGGCATCGCTGTCTTCCTCATTCCGATGGTGATCGTGCACATTTTCAAACTAATTTATTCTTAAACATTAATGTCATTTGATTTTCTAATTTCCATTTCAAACGTTAATATTTTATTTACAAAATCTATTACTTTTTTACGGATTAAATTCTGTACACTATTTCATAGATTATATTTAAATTTATTCATACTATTTATAATGATATCGATAACTCTGATATCAATGTCCAAGGTATAGCTACCAACCTACAAATTCTTACAGAACCATTGGACAGAATTGAATTAAAGACGCACAGAATAGTGACTCATCCAATTTCTAACTAGCTTTATTTTAGCTAGCACTAACTCGAATAGATTATTTTTGAATTTATCCATTTAAACTACCCTGGGCCCTCCCCAATTTGATATTTGCTGAAATGAAATAATTGAAAACTATCATTAAATTTATATCATATTTATTTAGAAATAATATGCGATAAGTGTTTCATAAATTCAAACATTAGGTAATTGTTTGAAAATATTTACAAATAAAAAATTACAAAAATATGTTTTTTATTTTTAGTCATTATTTCGAATTTATAAAAATTATTCAAACTTTTTGTTACTTATAATTGTTTGTTAATTAAAATCAAATACTTTGTGAAATTGTTTGTTAATTGAAAATAAACTCAAATTAATATAAATACCACTTTTCATTGAAACTCGTGAATCATAACTAGAATTAAATTTCCAGAGTAAATATTTGCTAAAATCAGGGGAAATTTACTAGCAGTGTCCTTGTTACTTAATGTGCAAAGTCTTGACATTGTTTATCACCAGGATTAGTAATCTCAGCTTTATCAATCAACAGTTTCCAATGTAGTTGTTGTAGCTATGTCAATTATTAGTTCGAGTGCAAGCCCTCTAATAAGAGATGACTAAAAGCAAGATGATACAATGACTGGCGGAAGAATTGTACTGAACTGTTTTCAGTCACGTCTCCTAGCATTTCTTAAACAGGGTCAAATGAAAAATTAAATTAAAAGAACTGAGTTCAGTGTCAGCTAACTCTCATTCTTGGTTCTCGTTTTAATCAATTGAGTCGCAAAAAGATTTTAATTAATATTTTTATTTTAAACTAAGTTTGGCAATATTTTATTACTACTATTTTTTATTCAAAAAGTAAAACCAAGTTCGGGACTTCGACTCTCATTACTCAATTATGAACAGTAAATAGACTCCGGTTAAATTGGAAACTAAATATTTGTCCACAGGTTTGATAACTCCAACCCTTGAGGAATTCAAGGTTGCTTTTGCGGTCAATGGATACCCAATTCCTGTTGATGTCCGTGTAATCTACGAGTCGTTTGTGGCCAGTGGAAACGTTGTCAGTGACAAATTTGTCAACTTCTTCATTAGCACCAAAAGGGAGATGGCAATGTTTATCGCTCAGTGCTTTCACGAATCGCAAGGCTTCCAGGTATATAAGGGAAGTTTGATCAGAATATTAATTAAATAACGCGGTAACTTTAAGATTCGGGAAGAAGAGGGTAAACCGGATATTTACGTGACAGGTGATGAGCCTCCAGGACGGAGCTTCTACGGGCGCGGTTGGCTACAACTGACATGGATTTACAACTATGAACGCTGCTCTGAAGAGTTGTATAAAGACAACCGACTCGTAGCCAATCCCGAACTGCTTGTTGCAAATGAAGGCGCCTGGACTTCGGCCTTTTGGTTCTGGTGCACTTTTGTGCACAAACAGCCAGGTGTTACAGCCGGTCGATTCAACCAGACCACTTTCGCTATAAGTCCTCTTGAGGATTGTGATGAATTCAGGAACAGAAGAGAGAATCGCTTCGATATTTACATCCGAGTCTTGCAAGCATTTAATGTCAATGTTGTACCCCTTGAATAAGGATAAGGCTGTTTTGTGTCCTAGCCAAAATGCAATCCATAATCATCTTTTTTATTCGTCTAAATAAAATGTAATCGCTTTTAATTCAATAAAGTTATCTGATATTTCAATTTTGCTTGCTTAATAATTATCTGAAAAAATAGACCCATATTTAGTATTTTGAGTAAACAATTAATAGACAAATATTTGGGAATTTTAGTGCAATTTTTGATAGAAATATGAGTAAAATTCCGGTTTTAAAAGCCTTTATTCAATATTTAATACAATATTTATTCTCTCATACAATATATGGAAAAAAAATAAAAACCATTTCTTTTTGTGACAAAATTTTATTTAATGACAAACATCCGAATCATTTGATTAGTGATTTAAAAAGACGTTTTAATAAATTATTTTTAAAAATTCGTTTCTTATATAACTTCTGCTCTGAATTTGATTATTATTCATATTTACATTTAATAATCAAATTATTTTATAAATACTTTTCTATATATAAATGAATTAAAAGTCGAAAATAGAGAGGAAAGGAGAGTCCGATGCCATTATTCGAAGGAAAGGCCGTTTTTGTCAATCAATTCATTGTTTATTGAATTTTAATCTATTTTCCAAACTATCAAAAGTCAGGAAACGCTTAGAATTTATGTTAAATTTGGGATAAAAGTTGAAAATTTATATAAAATTTGATTAAAAAAATATTGCAATCAGTGTTTGAATGAATTATTGACTAAAAATATCAATTCATACCAAATAAGGACAGAACAACTAATTGAGGGCGAATTTGACTGACAAATGGGCAGTTCCTGCCAATCATCGGACAGAATCAACAAAACAATTGGTCAAAAAGTTAAAAGAAGTGCTTCGAAAAGGAAGGTAGTGATGTCTTAACTCCTGAGCGCTTGTAATCTCTGCTGCATTTCACTAATGTCTTCGTCTTCATCGACGGCCGAAGTGGAAGCTGCGGCGGCCGACGGCTCCCGAACAGGCGGCAGCGTGTCTGAGACGGCGGCCGGAGCGGCGCCCAACTGGCCGGCCGTCAAGTCCCACAGGACTTTGTCGACCTCGCGCTGTGCTTCTTCCTCCACTTCGTCATCGACTTCAAACTGGTCGTCAAGTGTTTCCTCGAGCATCTCCTCGATAATACCGGCTTTCATCATCTCTCGGGACAACTCCTGCATTGTATGACTGATTTCCGAGACTTTCATCAGTGACTGCATCGACTTCATAACCGACGCCGACTTTTCCATAGCGTTGGCCACTCTTAGTGTCGACAACTGTTGAGTCATATTCATCATCACTGAGTTCAGCTGCGCTTTCGAAGTCTGGATCCGATTGATCTGTTGACAAATGACACCAGATTTTCAATTCAAACCGAATTTAAGGCATTCCCAAGGAAAACCCTAATTCCTTTCAGAGGTCAAGACTTACGGCTTTCCTTGAATTGACGATCTCTTTGGCCAAAACAAGACAGACGTCTCTGTCACCCCTTTTGGCCGCTTTCTTCAGCTCTAACTTCACTTTTTCTTCTTCTCTTTGAATATTCCTTACTTGTCGGTCCAAAAGGTACTGTTGTTTCCTTAGCTTTGAATTCCATTCCCGGACCTAATCGGTGACAAACAATTGGCCATTCATTTGAGCCAAAAATAATGACAATACGATTAATCCATTTAAATACCACTAATATTATGCCAATTCAAGGTTCGGCAAAATTAAGGTTCAAATTGACTAAATAACGAGTGAATCGCACTTCAAATGAAATCAGACCTTAATTTTGCAAAACCTTTCATTTGAACGCCTTTTAAATGTCTTGTTTATAAACAGACTTTGATGATTACCTGTTCTTTTGGTGACTTTGACGGATCTTTGCCGAAGAGACCCATATTTGCTTCAATTGATAGTTTGAAATGTAATTGAAATCAAATGTTTATTCAATGAAAAAGTGATATTTTCAACGACAGCTTGAAATCTATTCGAAAAACACAACAATTCAGACATTCAATGAGTCACTAATTTGTTGGTTACTATGGAAACTCATATCTCAGTTGAAACTGTGTTAACTTACTATTGAATTCATATGCAGATAACTTGTTTCATATAAGTCTATTGATAATAATTATCAAACAGCAGACAACGAATATTTAAGTCTATTTAATAGTAAAGTTATATTCGATATAATTATTATATACTATAAAAAAGTACAATAACTCGTCGGTTACTGTGCGCTTTTTACGAAAACCTTAAAAGGCAATAATGATTATCTTAGTTTGTTCTTGGTACATTTCGGGTAGCTTTGGTCATCTAGGCATCATTATCTTTTTTTTAACTTATTTTGTTAACTTAGATAAGAATCACATTATTAATAAGATTTAAAGATCTAAATCTATTCTTTAAAAATAAATTGCTTTATCAAGGCCGTTGTTAATTTTTTTTAATAGGGCAAATATCTATCAAATTCGAATAAGTTGATGAAAATTTAATTTTATTCCATTCATCTAATATATTACTTGATTAGTTGTTCTTTTGACATCCAAATAATTGAGTGGTTACCAATATGTGTGATTAAAAGAAAGTTATTTTATTGAATTAGAAATTAGAATTCCAGAATATTTTAAACTGTCCTTTCTCTATTTGCTAAATTCAGTAATTCAGTCCTTATTTGTCAACCAAATTGAAATTATTGTTATAAATAGGATATAAATTTCAATCAGAAGCGTGTTTTGAATACTAAATAGTTTATTTCAATGAAAATTTATCGGAATATTTGATATTTTTTTATTTGATTCGAGTTAAGCTTTAAGACACAAAACAGTCATTAGTTTTCATTAAAAATTCTGATTTTCTGATTAATTTAAACATTGAAATAAAAAACAAATTTCAAATCAAATGACTTTAAAATGTTATCAAAAGTAAAAATTAATTAAATGATTGTTTTTCAATTTTATTAAACAACAATTTTATTGAAGAATTTCAAAGCTTGACATTTATTCGAATCAAAACCAGGAATAAAAATAAAAGTTTTAATAGAGTTAATGATATCGAAGCAAAAGTTAATTTTCATTAACTTTTCATTTTCCTAATTAAAAGATTAATTTTATTAATACACAGAAATTGTGATATAAGTCTGAAGACATTTATTCAAATTCAACGCTCAGTTGAAGACAAGTTAAGAGCGAAAAAACAAATTCCCAGTTTAGCCATGAATTTAATAACACATTAAAGAAGATTTTCATTTAAAGAGTTTTGTCTGTCAGTACTGTTTAGTAGCGGTTCAGTCATTAATGAATTTGAATTATTTCAATGCCATACAAGTGCTAGAAGTCCTCAGATATGTTGTTAAATAGAAGAGATGACCAAGGCAGTTTTATTTCCAAAAAAAAAAAGTTATTCAGCAAAAGATAATAAATTCTTCAAGAATTGAGGAATAGAGTGAATATTTTATGTCTTTCCAAAAGAAATACATTCAAATTGAGTCTCAAAATATGCTGATGATATGATTTTATTTTGCACAAGGTAATTTTTTAAAACTGATTTCTGCTGATTAAAAAAAAATGCTAATAAATTTGATTATTAAGCATTTGAGGAAAAATATTTGAAATGACCTATCTTGGCAATATCTGTCTTGAGATGCTGTTCAGATTCTCATCAATTATATCTGATTAAGCTCTCCTCTATTATATCCTAGTTATTTAAATTAATCAAGAATTTGTTGTAATTGATGCTTGTCTTGTACGTCATGTTTAAGATCAATAGATTCTTAGACCGCCTCTTATTTTCATTGCAAAAATTAATAATCCTGCAAAAGCAAATTTGTTTTGATCGATTTTTTAAATAAAAGCAAATTTATTTCCTTCATAAATCATTTTTGTATGCAAAACTGATCACGAGTAAACATTTTAAAAAACCACCATCCTCATTCACTTTATCATTCATGCCAGTCATCCCATCCGTTGCCCATCACTGATATGATAATGAGTTCTTATTTTTAGGATTAAATTCAAGTATTTTCTGAGTTCGGAATTGAATTCTTTGTTCAGAATTATTCCTAACTCCAAATGTCTCACATCTAATGACAAAAAGCACTTAAGAAACAATTACTTCACTTTTGTTCACTTCTTTTTACAGTTAATTAACTAAAATAAAAGTCTTGTCTTCAAAATAATTCCTATTAAGAAATCGGCTCAAATGTTTTGTCTCAGAACTCATTTTCTTATGCCTTTCCCTTCCAGAGCTAATTGAAGTTATGAAACGAAAGGCATATTTTTTTTCAGCCATTTATGAAATTTTCGGCAATAAATCGCTGTTTAAATAGAGTCACAAAGTAATAAATTGTTGATAAAGTCATTTTATGTTTCATTCGTGGCAATTAAGTTAATAATAGCCAGGTTTATTTGAATGGTCATGTCTGCTCGGGCAATAAAATTTGATTTTTTAGTGCAAATTTTATGAAATATTATTAAACAAGTTCTTATCAACTATTTTACTCGTTTTCCAGATAAAAGTACTTTATATTGAAAGTGTGCTAAAAATAATTACGAAAACAATAAATTGAGTGCTCTTTCAATTTTATGCTAATGATTAAAATTTCTTAATTAACTTTCACCTATTATTTCGGTTTGAATTAAAAATAATCAAAAAATTCACTTTTATTTTATATAAAGACATTGAATGAAATTACGGCTGACTTTGAAAAATATGTGACATTAGACTAATAGAAGAAAAAATAATAATTAAATAATTTAATTATACGTCTCTTGAGTTTCTGCCCCATAATTACGATTTACTTTAAGACCCACTGTTGAAAGAGTTATTTTATTCTTGCTGATCTGGTGAATAAAAAGAGACGATTCAATCAAGTTTTCACTTTTATTCGGCTAATATTTACATAGCAGTCAAACTTTAATAGTTCGTTAAATATTGTATTCAAGTTATAAATAAATAAAATCCCAGTTATTTTTTTATTGAAATATCAGTGCAAAAAATCCGTTGTTTCACAAGAAGGATAATAATTATAATTGGAGTAAAAAAATTTGTCTAAAAATTTGATATCAAAGCTATTCAATTGGCCTAAATTTAAGCGAAAACTTAGGGCACAACCAGTAGTTAATTACTGTCTATCAAATACCAGTCATTATTATTATTATTATTATTATTACTTCAATAAAATGTATTTGAATTAAAGAAAATAAAAAGACTTTTTTTTATTTGAGAAAATCATTTGATGAGACTCTTGGAAGTGATGACGAAACGAAAACTTTCGGTTTTAGTTCAGTTTTAGTTCAGTTTTTTTTGATGACTTTTGAGAATTTTTATTTCACGTTTCAATTTGTTATACAATTTGATCAAAACCTTGTTATTCACTTCACTTCTTAATTGTGTGTTTGAGTAGAGGAGAGGTTTCTCTTAAGACTGAATAGTTCTCTTAGTCTGCAGTAATAAAGTGACTGTAAGAAGACTCGGAGCTCTTCTTCACTTCAATCCCTGGTCTATTGCAGTGGAGAAAAGCCAACAGATCTCTCATCACTTCAACACATAAGGAATTGTTGTTTTGTTAATAAACTTTTGGCATAAATTTTTCGTTTCGATTAATTATTTGTCTTTTTGTTTAATTCTTGTGAGTATTTTCGCAGTTTTTGATTGTTTTCTTCGCAGAAGTGTTTATATAAAGAAAAAAAATATTTATTTATTAAAAGTTAAACAAATCGTAAATTAAAACTGAATTAATATTTACGCAAAAACTTATTCCTATTAAAAAAATATAGTAATAATTAATAATAATAATTAATATTCTTCGGAAAAGTTAAAAATTCTGCAAAAATACCGGAACCGTTCTTTTTTAGTTCAATAAAATACAAATCATCGTATTTGTTATTAATCTTGCAAATAATTGTTAATATTAAAGTGTGCTATTTTGTCAACAAAATAGACTGTGAATACCAGTGAGAATTGCCTTCAAAAATGAGCCGATGATAGCTTTAAAAAATACTACTTTGTAAATTAGGCTAAAATTTAACTTAAACTTGAATCATGGGCAAATTAGACAAGATGAAATCTACCAAAAAGAGTACAATCTGCTACATAGTAACCATTGTGGTACTACTGGCCCTAACCATTGGATTTCTAGTGGCTTTCATTAAAGAACGGAATAAACAATCGGACAGTAAGTGATTAATCAGTTTTTTTCTCGCAATTATTTGTGAATTTTGAAAATTCATTGTTTTGAACCAAATTCTGATTTATTTGCATTGAAATTCTCTTTATCCAGTTCCTGATGATCCCGATTCCACTCTTCCTTCAAGCTCAGGTACATTTTGTTTTTTTATTCAGAATTCCATTAACGAGATTATCTTTTTTTGTTTGTTTTGAAATTTAAAATTTAAGAAATTAGAAAATGCTTTTATTCAGTGATTTATTACTTGATAATAATAATTAAGGCCTTAATTAAATGCATAAATAGAGTCGAGCGTAGGCACCACTTCATTAACAACGGCGTCGCCTTCACCCACCAGTCCACCAACAGATCTGAGGCTTCCCCGGTCTGTGCTTCCCATTCACTATGACTTGACAGTAGAGCCCGACCATCAAACAGACCAATTCGAAGGGAATGTAACCATTCAGCTGAATGTCTCGGAGCCGACAGATCAGATCAAAATCCATTCACAACAACTGACCGTCACTGACGTCAAACTGTTTGATAAAAGCAGTTCTCAACTGATCATCAAATCTGTAAACTATGAAGAAACAAAACAATACCATGTGATTGATCTGATCAGTCAGATGGATGTCGGTGTCTACCAATTATCCATGTCTTTTAACGGATCTCTAATTGGAAAGATAATTGGTTTCTACAAAAGCAATTACACCAACTCTCAGAACCAGATCAGGTGAAAACTAAATTATTCAGAATCATCCAGCTTATTTAATTACCCTAATTACACTGATGTTAATGTGCTAGACCATTAAAGGGTTTAATTTTAGTCTTTTTAGTTGAATTTAAGGCATAAAGAGTAACCAGTTAATTTTAACAGGCAATTTAGTGCAACAAAATTCGAGCCGACATATGCGAGACAGGCGTTCCCCTGTTTTGATGAGCCCAACATCAAAGCCACATACAATATATCGATAATCCATGATAGGAATCTGAACGCCACTTCAAACGGCATACAAATCGACCGAAAAGAATTGAATGACGAGAAGAATAGAGTGATGACTGTCTTCAACAAAACTGTGCAAATGTCCACTTATTTGGTGGCCTATGTCATCAGTGACTTCCAATACAAACAGGGATCTACAGTCAGAGGCAAAATGGTATATCACTTAATTATCTGACCTCAAGATAACCAATATATAAAATATACACAAGATAGTTTTGAGATCTTTGCTAATGGAAGTATGCATGGACAGATGATTTAGAAAAAAAATCAAACCATTTTTATCTTTGTGCTTATGTTTAACCTTGAACCTCTTTGAATTCATTTCATTAACCTGATATTAATTAAAAATAAATCAAAACAATAGGTTAGGGTGTTCTCGAGGCCTGACCAGGTGGCTAATACCGAATATGCACTGAACACTGCCATCAAAGTTCTTGAATATTATGAAAGTTTCTTCCAAATCGACTATACACTGGAAAAATTGGGTATTTATATGACCTTTCTGCTTTACAAACTAACCTAAACAATACCCTGTTCAGATCTGGTGGCACTGCCAGTCTTTGTTTCGGGTGCTATGGAAAATTGGGGAATCATAACGTTCAGAGAGACAAACCTACTATACAGTGAAGACAGTTCCAGTGCCAACGAAATGAAAAGAGTGGCCGCAGTTATAGCACACGAATTGGCGCATATGGTGTGCATTCATTTTATCCCATTCTTTGTCATAATTTTAATGTTCCGTTCAGTGGTTCGGCAATTTAGTGACAATGGACTGGTGGGACGACCTCTGGCTCAACGAGGGCTTTGCTTCCTATATTGAGTACAGGGGAGAGAATGCCAGCGAACCGGACTGGAATATCGATCAATTCTTTCTCAACGACGACTTGCACGGAGTCCTGCGTTTGGATGCCTTAGACAGCTCTCACCCCATCATTCAACCAGTGGCTGACCCAGATCAAATCACTGAAATATTTGACACAATCAGCTACAGTAAGGGATCATCCGTTCTTCGAATGCTTGAGTATGCAATCGGATCCGACGCCTTCAGAGAGGGTGTCATCGATTACATCAATCAGCACATCTATGGTAATGCCGAGACACAAGACTTATGGAATTCCATTCAGACAACTGTCGACAAGGTATTGATTATTCAGAGATTCTTATGAGAAAGTTATCAGAAAGTTATCACTTCTTTAAAGAAACCAGGACTAATAACAAATGTCACTGACTTTATGGATCCTTGGACTAAGGATAAGGGCTTTCCCGTCGTCAATGTTAAAAGAGTGTCCTCTAATGAAATAAATGTGAGACAACAGAAATTCTCTTTGAATTCTGAAACTCAGAATTTAGTCAATGAAGAAGCAAATGTTTGGCCCATTTATCTGACTTTTACAAGTAGTGATGGTGCTGGAACACCTTTTAAATTTAACAAAAGTGAAGACACTGTTAAATTAGACAAGGAAATACCTATTGACTCTTGGATAAAATTAAATGTGGAACAGTCGGGCTTTTATATCGTCAATTATGAAGAGAAAGATTGGAAACTATTGATTAAATTGCTAAAGAATAATAGAGAAGACCTGTCGCCTGTCGATAGGGCTAACCTTATATTTGATGCCTCGATGCTGGCCGAGAGCGATCAACTGTCTTACAGTTTGTTATTTGACTTGCTTAGTTATGTTAAGACCGAAGACAATCTGATTCCTTGGATGGCGGCTCAGAGCTGTCTCAGTCGACTCAATGACAAACTTCAGTCGTCTGGCGGAGGCCTGGCTATGAAACAATTGACCAAAGAATTGACACAAGACATGTACTCGTCCCTGGGCTGGAAATTCGAGGGCAGAACTGTTGAGACACTCCAACAACAGTGAGTTTTGATTTTATTTTTCATTCTTATCTTTATTTTTGTATTTAATTAATATTTTCATTAATTCATTCATAAAACTATTGAGAACTTGAATTTTAATTTCAAAGATGAGATCACTTTCACACAGTTTTCTTATGAAAGCTATTATTCATTGTTTGTATTTTTAAAAAAATATTTTGAGGACACATTCAAATTTGAATTTGAAATACCATTCATTGTTTTCCTGATAAATAGTTAAATAATATCTTTAAACCGATTTATCAGAACTTAATTATTTGTATTGACATCAAAAATATTGATATTCATGGTCTTTAGTGAAAACTGTGTCATCGGGGAGAAAAATTAGACTTCTATTTAAATTTTAAATTATTTTTATTTGAATTTGGAGAAATGTTTCCTCAAATTCAAACTAAATCTGTGTCTTATCACAAATAATCATCAAATAAATGGTATTATTTGATGAATAAATGACGAATTCATAAATACATATCTAATTAGTGTTTATTTGAAAAAATTTGAACACAATTTCACTGATATAACGGCACAGCACAGGGCTGTATAATGTGAATAATTAAGCTGAAGAAGAAAAAAGAAATCCCGGAACATCTCATTATTATTATGAAATTAGATATTATCTATTTTGTAGGACAGGTTTTGAAATCAGAGATTGAGTTCAATGTCACAGTTCTAAAGAATTGCTTGATAAAAAATATTAAAGATGATTGTCGCGCATCAAAATTATGTCTAATTATTACATTTTTGAAATCCCATTGAATAAAATAAAAGAAAAATAGTAATAAAAGTTTTTATTAATTTTTAAGAATCAATTCGTTATAATATCTGGTATTTATATTTAACTTTTCAAATTCAGCATGCAATCTAATGTCAATTGAGATAACTAATCCAAAATTCTAAGAGTAAAAAATAGGGAAAAAAACTTGAATTTTGAAATAAACTTAGTATAATCTAGTGGCAATTTATTTTAATGATAATTCAAACTTTAACAATAATTTAAATGACACATTGACGATATATAGACTTTAAATGCACTTGTATATTTAAAACTGAGGAATTTATGCAAGATGATTAGAATTGAATGATATAATAATTGCTCGTTCAATTCGAAAATAATATACCAAGCTTAGAAGTGTGTATTTGGAAAAGTGCAGCCTTTGAGCAATAAAATGCCTATTAGTTTAACACAAATTGAATTATTTTTCATAATCTAATTAAAAGTTTTTCGATCGAATAAATGGCTTTTCAATTAATTTCAGACTTTTGCGAAGTCGTGTCATATCGATGGCATGCAGTAGTGATAATCAGGACTGTCTTAACGAAGCCCTTCAACAGTTTAAACAGTTCGTATCCACAACTGGAACACAAATAGATCCGAATATTAGGGAATATGTCTACAGTTATGGAATGAAAAAAAGCGGTAGTAGTGACCACTGGAACAGACTCTGGGATTTGTGGACAACAGAAGCCACTGCTTCAGAACGAACCAAACTATTGAATGCAATGACAAGTGTAGAGAACTCACAGTTGCTCTCAAGACTGATCCAGTACTCGAACGACTCGTCGGTGATCAACGATCAGGACTTCTTCACTGTTCAGCAAAGCATTGCCGCCAACAGTATTATCGGTAGACAACTGATTTGGGATTACATGAGGAATAGTTGGCCGTACCTGTTGGACAGGTTCAAAATAAGTGATCGTCGACTGGGAACATATGTGTCGTCCGTCTGCAGCAGTTTCAATACCGTCACTCAACTACAAGAAATGAAGAGCTTCTTCGAAAAGTACCCCGACTCAGGCGCCGGACAGAATGCCCGCAATCAAGCACTTGAAAGGGTGGAGAACAACATCGGATGGCTTAACACCAACGAAGACAATGTTGTCGAATGGCTGAACAGTAATACTCAAACATTAAATCCATGGCTGAATTGGCGATTGGACTCATCTGTGGCGCCCCAGTCATATGTAATCAATTGGAACGTTGACCTGACCTCGGACACATTTAATGGAAGTGTCACTATTGAAGTTGATGTCCAAAAACCAATCAATTATTTTATTCTTCATCAGAAAGGACTTGAAATTACAGAATCGAAGGCATATTCGGGAACTATAAAGAGTTTCAAGAGTCTGAAGAAAAGTCAGTTCATAAACAGTGCAAATAAGTCGTTCGCCTACGAGGCCAATGACTTTTGGGTCATTCCCACCGACACTACTATTAGGCCGTCCACTTATGTCCTCTATTTGGAATTTAACGGCAATCTGAGCACTGGTCTGTACGGACTCTACAAAAGTGTTTATACGGATAGCAATGATGTGAGCAATGGTTTGGCCACAACTCAGTTCCAATCGACATATGCACGACAGGCTGTGCCCTGTTTTGATGAGCCCCAGTTCAAGTCAACTTTCAACATAACTGTTACCCATTCTTCCAAATATAGCGCCTTATCCAATATGCCGGTCACCGACACATCCATCAGTGTCACCGACGACAAGACTGTCACTAAGTTCGATGTGTCGTTCAAAATGGTCACATATCTGGTGGCTCTGGTGGTCAGCGAATTCGAGTGTTTTAAAAGTTCAGCTGATTCTAGAGTGCAAGTGTGTGCGGCACCGGGCAATCGAGACAAACTCAACTATGCATCGGTAAAGACACCCGAAATACTGAAGTTTTATGAGAAGGATTACTTTGAAATCGAATATCCTTTGCCTAAATTGGATAACATCGCTATACCCGACTTCAGCGCCGGTGCTATGGAGAACTGGGGTCTCGTCACTTATAGAGAGGTCTACTTGTTTTATGATCCGACCGAGTCGTCCACTCGGGATCAGATGCGAGTTTGCATGATCATCAGCCACGAACTAGCTCATATGGTATGAAACAATCAACTTTTTACATTTCTAATCAATTAAGTTGAAAGGTTAACTGACAAATTGGAAATAGGACCACTTTATTTTGCAAGGTTATTTTCAGAGAAATAAATTAATCTATTGAAGATAGTTTAAAAAGATGTCATGGACCTTATTTATTAGTTTACTTATTTTGACCTTGCATTTCAATCATATCCTAAATAATAACTTGAATTTGAAGAAGTTCTGAAAGAGTAGTTCAATATATTTAATCAAAATTTAACATGGAATCAACTTGATAAACTAGTGGTTTGGAAATCTGGTGACAACAAAATGGTGGGACGACCTGTGGCTAAATGAAGGCTTTGCCACTTACATGTCATACAAAGCTGTCGGTCGAGTGGAACCCGAATGGCGTTACGTAAGTCTGACCACTAATTTCAATGAATCAAAGCTCAAATCAATCTTCCATTACTTGAAGGATGAGATCTTTGCTTTGGATGAGTTGAGCCGTGTTTTTGACGCCGACTCCACACCTAATACTCATGCAATTCTGGCCTCAGTCCAGAACGCAGACGACATCTCTTCAGTCTTCGATGCCATCACTTATGGAAAGGTATTTATAATTAAATCTTTTGACGTCATCTCTGTATTTAATGATAATTCACTCAAAGGGCGCATCCATTCTGCGAATGTTGGAGTCGGCTCTGGGCGAAGATAACTTTCGCACAGGTATAAAGAATTATCTCAACAAATATGCCTTTCAGAACACATTGACGGCCGACCTATGGACAGAACTGACTGTAGCGCATCCAGATGTAAGACAATTATGATTATTAACTCATTGTCTATATATGTTTACCATATTTTAGAGACTAAATGTGTCCGAATTTATGGACATATGGGTCACAAGGAAAGGCTTCCCAGTGGTGACAATCACTCGAAACAGCACTTCTAACCAGGTGACACTAAAACAAGAACTTTTCTTAAAAGACTCGTCTGATTCCCAAACAAGGTATGAATGCAAACAAGAAATACATAAAATTATTCTAAAAGTGATTTTACTTTGAAATTGGTCATAAAACAGCTATTTTTGGAAAATACCCGTCACATACAAAGCCCCCTCTGACCAAACAGTTTACACTGAATGGTTAGATGAGTCGCAAAAATCAGTATTCTTGAAATCCGACTCTGATTTGATCAAGTTTAATGTGGAACAAATGGGTCTTTTTATTGTCAATTATCCGACTAATGACTGGAAACGATGGTCTCAAGAACTTAATGACGAGAAGAGTAAAATTCGTCAACAGTTATCACCATTGGATCGCTCGGAACTAATTAACGACGCCTTCTATTTGGCCAGAAGTGGACGACTGGACTACGAATTGGCACTAAATTTGTCACAATATCTTCGATATGAGGACTCATTGATTCCGTGGACAACCGCTCAGACAATGTTCTCATACATAAAGAATTTGATTTATTCAGACGCCGACATTGCGCTCAACAATTACATTAACGACATCATTGGCCAACAGTACCGAACCCTTGGTTGGAATGACCTAGAAGGTGATGCACAGACGCGCCGACTTCGGACAGTTATCATAGACATGGCTTGTGGCTATCAGATGGAAGAATGTGTGACAAACGCCACGGAACAGTTTGCTGACTGGAAGTCTGGCGGAACAGTTGCTCCTAATTTGTTGCCTTTGGTCTTGAAATATGGAATCCGTTACAGCAATCATTCGGATGACTTTTATTATCTCCTTAAGAAGTACCAAAATAGCACCTCTCCGCAGGAAAAGCTCATTTTCCGACAGGGACTCACTTCTACCACTAATGAGCACATCATCGAAGAGTAAGTCATTATTTAATTATATTTTGTCTGAAATGTTATCATGTTTTTGGTTTTATTTGAATTTTATTAAGACTTCTAAACAATTCAACGGATGAGACATTTGTCAGAAAACATGATTTCTTCGCATTTTTGACAAACATTGCACTCAATAGTAAGACCGGCGCCACTCAGGTCTGGAACTACTTCAGAGATAATTATGAGGAAATTGAAAAGAGGTATTCATATGACTTATTTATTGGGTTATAAAATGAGACATAAATTAATAAAATTTAATTTGAGTTCAAACATCAAATTAAATGACAATTAAGTCATAAGTGGTTTAATTGGTCTAAAAAATCAACGAATTTGTTATAAACTTTGACCTAGTTTAAAAATTTAATTTAAATTTTCAACAGGTTTACTATAAATGAATCAAATCTCGGAAGAATTGTCTATACTTTAAGCACAACCTTTACAACAGAAGCACAAAAACAAGAGGTATTCCTGAATAAAATCATCATGATCTTATCAGAATTGTTTAAATTGTTTAATATTGTTTGCAAGGTTCTAAACTTATTCAAGAAGTATCCAAAGGCAGGCGCCGGCAAATTAGACAGAGACAAGGCTTTGGAAGTGTTGGACACAAATATAAGATGGCTGAAGAACTTTAAGAACAAAGTGATTGAATGGATTACAAATAAATGCTCAAAAGATGTCTGTCTGTGGAATGTCTATCGACTGAATGAAGATATAGTTCCCATTCAATACTATTTGACAATTCAAGTGAACACCACTACCAATGTCTTCAACGGAACCGTTCAAATCGAGGTCGAGGCCAAGACAGCAGTCGAATACCTTATTGTACATTCAGCCGACATTTTGGATGTGACCAGTGGTCAAGTCTTTGTTGATACTGAAGAACTTGAAGTGAAGCAAATGTTCAGATACTCTCCGCTCCAGTTTCTAGTCTTACGCTTAGCTGAGAGACAGTCGGAGCCAAAGTCCTATCGACTGGTGATTAACTTCAACTCTGATCTGCTTTTGGGAGGACTTTCAGGTCTTTATAAGAGCACTTATGAACTAAATGGAGAGACCAGAGGACTGGCCGCCACTCAATTCCAGGCGACGTCCGCTCGAAAAGCATTTCCTTGTTTTGATGAGCCGTCATTCAGATCCAAATTCGACATAACCCTAATCCACGACAAGCACAACAATCTGACCATCACTAATATGCCAATTGCAGGACAACCGGTCGTTGATGCTACCAACGGATGGACAACCACTAAGTATGAGCGCACTGTATCAATGGTCACCTATTTGGTAGCGCTGTTGGTCAGTGACTTTGCGTGTCGTAGCGACGAGACCAGTCATCCCTATAAGATAAGCATCTGTTCCTCTCTGGCCAAGGAATACAAACTGCAGTATGCGTTGGATATGACCCCTAAAATATTTACCGCTTTTGAAGACTACCTGGACTATCCCTACCAGTTGAACAAATCAGACTTGATTGCCATTCCTGATTTCAGTGCCGGTGCGATGGAGAATTGGGGCTTGGTCAAGTTTAGGGAGACTGCACTGCTTTGGACGCCCGAAGAGGACTCGTCGTCCAGCAAAATGAGTGTCAACTCAATTATCGCACACGAATTGGCTCATATGGTCTGTCCTTTTTCATTAGAATCTTGTAACTTTGAATTAATCTAATATAATTAGTGGTTCGGAAATCTATTGACCTGTCATTTCTGGGGCGACCTCTGGCTTAATGAGGGTTTTGCCTCATTTATGGAATATCCGGCCACCAATTATAGCGAACCAGATTGGGATTACGTGAGTTGTCCATCGGATTAAGTCATTGTCAAAACTGATTTGATTTTTGTATTGATACTAAAAGTGGGACACATTTGTGTACTACGATCTGGCGGGTGCCGTCTCATCTGATTCGTCGGCCAATTCGGCTCCAATCGTACGCCAAGTCCTCAAACCATCTGATATGTCATATTCGAGTGCTATCGTCTATAACAAGGGGGCGACAGTCATAAGAATGATGGAGTTCGCAATGGGAACTGATAACTTCAAGGAAGGTATTCGAGGATATCTCAAGAAGCATGAATATCAAACTGTTGTAACCGTCAATCTTTGGGATTCACTCAATCAGACCTTCCCAACGGTATGGCCTTTAAATGTTTAACTAATTTCAGGACAGAATTAATTTTTAGGAATTGAATACAACTATTTACCAATTGATGGACTCTTGGACTATGAAAGCGGGCTTTCCTTACATTAATATAACCAGAAATTCAGACAATACTTTGACTATAATTCAGGAAAGGTTTCTATCAAACGGACAAAAACCAGTTGAAGAGTAAGTCTATTATTCTCAGGATTTGAAGTTTTAATTCTTCTGTTCCGAACGTCTGCAGCACTTTGTGGACAATTCCTCTTTCATACTATAAATCGCTCGACACTAAGGAATATGAGATCATTGCCATTAAAGAAAAAGAAGAGACAATCACTTTAAGTTCAGACATACCAAGCGATCAATTAATCAAATTCAATGTCGACTACAGAGGAATGTATTTCGTTAACTATCCTCTCGAAGATTGGGACAAATGGATTAGTGCTCTGATCGACAATAAGGACGATATTTTGAACAAGTTGACGCCAAGCGATAGAGCCGAATTTATTCTGGATGCCTTCTACTTGGCCAAGACCAATAAATTGCCACTCCTTAAGGCTTACAACATGTCCAAGTATATGGTAAATGAGGAGCATTTCACTCCTTGGGCGCTCTTCAACAGTATGTTCGACAATCGATACCGGATATCAATGACTCAATACAAGGACAGTCTCTACACTTATTTGAGTTACTTGACGAGAACCCAGTACCAGAGGTTGGGCTGGAATGACACCATTGGCAACGATATTACAAAACGTTTAAGGGCTCTGATTGTTGAGATCAGCTGTACTTATGGTAACCAGAAGTGTCTGGAAGACGGCTACCAAGAGTTCACTAAATGGAAGTCCAGTCAACTATTGGCTCCCAATCTGAGGGATTCCATCCTCCGATTCGGTATTTATCAGAGCAAAGACCCCAATGATTTCGAATTGGTCTGGAACACATACCTGAAGACAAACACTAGTCTTAAAACCAATTATTTAAATGCTCTAACATATAGTGTCGACGACAATCTGTTGAAAAGGTTTTCAATTTATATTCAATTATTATTATTATTATTATTCACTCAAATTATGTTTATTTTATTATAATTTTATTTAAATTTCAAACACAATAGCCTTTTGGACCGATCTCTTGACGATAGATCCGTTTCTGTTGCCAATTTCGTGTCTGTAATGCAGGGAATGGCCGCTCAAACCAATGGTCTGCCCATTGTTTGGCAGTTCTTCCAAGATAACTACGAAATGCTAATAAGAAAACTGAGTTCCAACCAATTGTCTAATGTTTTTGACAGTATTTGTCAATATTTCGGGGATAGCGTCAAACGAAGAGAAGTAAAAATTAAACAATTCTTTGAAATATTCTTTCAATTAATTGATTCATTTGTCTAAAGGTCGAGAACTTCCTAAAACTGTATCCAAACAAAGGTCTCTCTAACTCTAGTCGTGACAGTTGTATGAATAAAATTAAAGCAAATATCGATTGGATAATGGATAGCAGCGATACCATCGGTCAATGGTTGGCCGAAAATGGGGTCAGTCCTAACCGAAAATATAAATTTCAATCCAATTGATGTTATTTTTGTGTACAGTGTGGTCCAGAGCCCTGTCCGTGGAGTGTATACCGACTCAATTCCAATATCAAACCCATTAAATACTATCCGACAATTCAAGTGAATGTCACGACAAATGTTTACAACGGAAGTGTTGCCATTGAGGTCAACGCCACCGAATCCGTGCAGTACTTCATAGTCCACGCCTCGTCCATACTAAATGTGACCGACGCTCGAGTCTTCTATAACGGGACCACAAAAGCTATCCCTATAGAGAAGACGTTCCGCTATAAACCAAACGATTTCTTCGTCATACAATTGGCTCAGGAAGTTGAACCTGGTGTTTTCAGATTAGAGTATGATTTCAATGGAAACTTACTTTTGGGCGGACTGTCCGGTCTCTACAGAAGCAATTACGTGAATGGCAACGAGTCAATAGGGTTGGCGTCCACTCAGTTTGAGTTCACAGACGCCCGAAAAGCGTTTCCCTGTTTTGATGAGCCGTCTTTCAAATCAGTATTCGAGTTAACACTAATACACGACCAACATATGAACACAACTCTGTCTAATATGCCGATTGTAGAACCGGAAACTACTGACCCGGTGCTCAATTGGGTGACCACAAGGTATAGCGAAACAGTTCCAATGGTCACATATTTGGTGGCGATGGTGGTCAGTGACTTTGTCTGCATACAGGACTCTATTGACAATCATACAGTTGGCGTCTGTGCTTCTTCTGTCCAAAGTCATAGACTCGACTACGGACTGGAGTCAACTAAAAAGTGCTTGCACCATTTTGCTAAAGACTATCTTCAAGTGGACTATCCGTTGCCTAAAGTCGATATGATAGCCATTCCTGACTTTGCTTACGGAGCGATGGAAAACTGGGGCTTGGTCACTTTTAGAGAGATGCGCCTCACTTGGGACGCAGAGAACGACACTTCTTCAAATAAAATGTCTGTCATCGGAGTCATCGCCCACGAGTTGGCCCACTTCGTAAGCCTTTCCACTTTTAATTGGCATTTCGTTAATATTGTTCTAATATTCCGATTAGTGGTTCGGCAATTTGGTGACCTGTCAGTGGTGGTCACACTTCTGGCTCAACGAAGGCTTCGCCACTTTTATGGAGTACACGGCTGTTGATTACAGTGAACCCGATTGGGGTTATGTATGCCTTTATGCTGTTCTTCATTCATGTTATTCATTACTATTCTTGTCTTTCAGTTCGACTTATTTATGATTTCCGATTTCGTAACGGCAGTGACGGCTGACTCGTCCTCCACTTCCCATGCATTGGTGCGCACAGTTGAGAGTGCTCTCGATGTTCAACAGTATTCCAGTTCTATTGTATATTCTAAGGTCAGGACAGAGTCTTTTGCTTTGAATTAATTTAAAACTTAACAAATAATTCTCTTCAAAGGGCGCGTCAGTCATAAGAATGCTTGAGTCCGTTATGGGCGCCGACAGCTTTCAAACTGGAATACAGTCCTATCTCAGGATAAACAGTTATGGTAATGCTGTCACTCAGGACTTGTTGGACGCCCTCGATCCATTCTATCCACAAGTAATCATTAATTGTTTGCCTTCTTAGACATTATTGAAATGTTTGACATTCCGCACAGAATCTGTCAGTTGATATCAACCAATTGATGGAGTCGTGGACCCAAAAAGCAGGCTTTCCTTACCTCAACCTAACCAAAGACTCGGACAACTCTTATACCATAACTCAGGAACGATTTTTAGCAAATGGCAAACGACAGGAAAACGAGTATTAAATGATTTTAATAAAAATCTTCACTTTTGATAACATTTTTGTTGAATTTCAGTACCATTTGGACGATCCCTCTCTCATACTATAAGACTTTTAACTCATTGGAGTCCAACACCATTTTTATCACAAATAAGACCCAATCCATAACTTTGGAGGGCGTTTCGGCTGCTGATGGACCCATCAGATTTAATGTGGACAACAGAGGAATGTATTTGGTCAACTATCCCCTGGATGATTGGGACAATTGGATCAAAGCTCTGGTCGACAATAAAGATAATATTTTAGGAAAGTTGACGCCTAGCGATAGGGCCGGCTTTTTATTGGACTCGTTCTTCTTGTCCAGAGCCGGCTTTCTTCCATACGTCAAACCTTTGCAGTTGGCTAAGTACTTGGTTAAAGAGACACATTTGACCCCCTGGTCTATTGCCTTGAACTCATTCCAACAAATTAAGTCATATATGTCAACAACAGAGCACCGGAATGAGACAATGCAGTATTTTATAGAATTAGCACAACCTCTCTACGATCAACTTGGATGGGATGACAGCAGTGGCACAGACACACAGAAAAGATTGAGAGCTGCCATTATTGAGTTTGTATGCAGTTTATACCACGGACCCTGTTTGAAAAGCGCACTCGACGAGTACCCCAAATGGCAGTCCGGCCAAAAACTGGCTCCAAATCTATTAACATCGACTCTGAGATATGCGATCAGACAGAGTAATAATCGGACCGATTGGGACTTCTTGTGGCAGAAATACTTGAATGAAAGCTCGGCGTCAGTCAAACAGATCTATTTGAATGCCATCTCATATACGACAGATCCTAATCTTATTAAACTGTAAGAGTGTTTCACTTTTGAAAATATTTTTAGTTTAATCTCTGATTTGTCGCAGACTATTGAACCGAGCTCTAGATCCCAAACTCATTAGGACCCAAGACGTACCCAATGTCCTGAGTTCTGTGGCCTCCAATTCTGATGGTTTACAGATTGTTTGGGAGTTCTATAAAGAAAATAATCAAAAATTGATTGGAAAACTGTCAACCATTCAATTGGGAACTGTTCTCAACAGTATTTGCAATCAGTTCACAAACACAACTAGGAAACAAGAGGTATAAATCAATTGACCCTCATATTTAATCTCTCATTAAAAAAATGAAATTTATGAATAGGTTGAGAATTTCTTGAGCGCCAACCAAAACATCGGAGCCACTAATTATGACAAAAACAGAGCCATTGAGTCAATCAATACAAACATCGATTGGATGAACAAACATAAGGAAGAGATCGGAAACTTTTTGAAAGTATGTCCTCATTATTAGTCCTCTCATTGAAACAATTATTTTCTTGTCTAAAAGTGTGGATCAGACTCATGTCCGTGGACTTCATACCGACTTAACGATAATATAATTCCAATCAAGTATTGGATTGACTTAAATGTTGATGTCGTCGGCAATCGATTTGATGGAAACGTCAGCATTGAAGTGAATGCCATCGAAGAAGTCGAGTACTTCATAGTTCACGCCGCAGAAAGTCTTAATATTACCGAAACCCGAGTTCTGAGTAATGAAACCGATGAAGAATTCCCATTCAATCAGACGTTCCGAAACATTGCCTATGAGTTTTGGGTCATTCAAATGGAAAGCAGACTACCGGCCAATACCTATAGATTAGAATTTAAATTTGAATCAGAACTCAACCAAAATATGGTCGGACTCTACAAAAGTCAATATTATAAAGACGGCCAACCAGTAGGTCTGGCGGCCACTCAATTCCAGGCCACGCACGCCAGGAAAGCCTTCCCCTGTTTTGATGAACCGTCATTCAAATCCAAATTTGAAGTGTCCATCACTTCAGCTTCAAATATGACTCTGACCATTGCTAATGCAAGACAGCACAGGTCGGTCCGGACTTTGTCTGATGGCTCGAACACTCAGACATTGCATTTTGAAGAAACTGTTCCAATGGCAACATATTTGGTCGCAATGGTTGTCAGTGATTTCGTCTGTAAAGAAACAACTGATGTGAACTCAATACCAGTCAGAGTTTGTGCCTCCAGTGTCGAAGAGTATAAATTGAATTACTCTTTGTATGTCAGCCCCGAACTCCTAAATTATTTCGGAAGTTATTTGGACTATAGTTATGCCTCTCAAGGCATTAATAAAGCAGACTTCATAGCGATTCCTGATTTTAGTGCCGGTGCTATGGAGAACTGGGGACTGATCACATTTAGAGAGACCGCTATGCTTTGGGAAGAGTCCGAGTCGACCACCGCTAATAAGATGAGCGTTATTTCAGTGATCGCTCATGAAATCGCACATATGGTCTGTAAAAGTCTATTTCCTTTCAATTAATTTCATTGATTTTCTACTTTATCAGTGGTTTGGAAATCTTTTGACCTGCAAGTGGTGGTCAGACCTATGGCTTAACGAGGCTTTTGCCTCATATATGGAGTATACGTCTGTCGCCAGTGTTGAGAGCGACTGGAATTATGTGAGAATCATTGAAAAGATTTTAACCTGCAATCAATTTTTATTTTTATTTAATACAATATTCAGAACGACTTATTCCTTATGACTGATTACGTGACCGCAGTATCGGCCGACTCTTCGGCAACGTCTCACGCCATTGTCAGACCCGTCAACTCACCAGCAGAAAGAGCGTATACCAGTGCTATTATCTATCAAAAAGTGAGACTATTATCCAATTTATTCAAAATGTCATAATTTTGACCATTCTTTTAAAGGGAGCGTCTGTTCTACGAATGCTTGAATTTGTTATGCGAAGCGATAATTTTGTGTCAGCCCTCAAAACTTATCTTAAGAAATATGAATTCCAAACTGTAGTCACAAAACAGCTCTGGGATGAGCTCAACACCACTTTCCCTGAGGTTTGCATTGATTACCACAGAATATTCTAATACCCGACTCAATAATTAGGATCACAACACAACAATCTATGAACTGATGGACGCCTGGACTACAAAAGCAGGCTTTCCATACTTGACCATAAAGAGAGATAATTCACTGCCCAACAGATTGTTTGTCAAACAGGAAAGGTTTCTATCAAACGGACAGACATTAGACTCAGAGTAAGACATCTCGAAATTTTGGCCTTTCTCTAAATTTGAATTATTGTCTTCAGTACTGTTTGGACGGTTCCGCTCTCGTACTACACATCACTGAATACAGGCTCAGAACAAATAGAATTTATTAAACAAAAGGAACAGACGATTGATATAACACCAGATGAAGACTTCGGAGGACTTCTAAAACTAAATACTGATAATAAGGGCTTTTATTTCGTCAATTATCCCGAAGATGATTGGAACAAATGGATCGAAGCCCTGACCAATGATACTGTGCTCCAAGCACTTACTCCAAGCGATCGGACAAATTTCATAATCGACTCATTCTATTTGTCGAGAGCTGGTCTGCTGTCATATCTGAAACCACTAGAATTGTCTCAATATCTATCAAAAGAGAGACATTTACAGCCCTGGAGTGTAGCTATTAGTATGTTTGCACCAATTCGGCGATACCTGTCCTCAACTGAGCACAAACAAGACCTGGACTTATATCTCAGTCAATTAGCACAACAGACCTATGCATTCTTGGGTTGGAATGACACCGAAGGCACTGAAGTGGAGCGCCGTCTCCGCTCGACAATTGTTGAGTTCATCTGCTCTACCAATTATGAGCCCTGCCTTCAACGAGCACAGGATATGTATTACGAGTGGAGAGTCAACGGAAAACTGCCGCCAAACATATTAGGCCCGGCGCTAAGGTATGCCATCAGACGAATCAATTTGCCCTATGATTGGTACAACTTATGGCAAATATATCTGGACTCGACCTCCACAGTACTCAAACTGACATACCTGAACGCCCTGTCCTTCACATCGAACACAGATCTCATCAAACAGTCAGTTCTCTAACTAATGGATAAAAAGGGTTTTTTGTTAATTATTTTGTTAACAGACTATTAGACTACTCTCTAAACGAGACATTAGTCAGAAAACAGGACTACCTCTCGGTATTGAATAACGTAATCGCAAATGAGGACGGCCTCCAAGTGATGTGGGATTACTACCGACAGAACTACACACTTTTGGGACAACATCTGAGCGAAAGCCAATTGGGAACTGTTGTCAATAACATCTGCAATCATTTCAGTGACGATATCCGAAGAAAAGAGGTATTAATTAAAGTGTTGTTTAAGATATTTGATGGAACTCTTACCTGACTTTTAGGTTAAAGACTTCTTTGACTCAAATCCGGAAGGCGTTACTCAGAATGAGAGGAAGAGAGCGTTAGAGACAATCGACTCAAATATTAATTGGATTAACACTAATAAGCATTTAGTGGGAAATTGGCTCAAAACACAAACGGTCTGTCCTTCGGTTCCAATTATTTATGAAATTTTAATTCTGTCCTAATTTTCTTTCAGCTCATATCAAACGGAACCAAAAATATAAGAATTTGGTCAAAACATAAGAATAGGTCGAAAGGACTTTAACACAACTCTTTTCAATTGATCAGTTCTATTGAATAAAATCATCGACTTTTTTGATAATTCAAAATCATTTGAATTCAATTTTCAAAATCGAGTCATTTGTGTCTTTCAGATACTTTTGAAAAGTTTTTCTCGAAATTTAAATTATTTTCTTTTTTAATTTAATTACGAAAAAAATCACTAAAATTTCATTCGATTTTCTAATTAAAATCATTAATAAATTAAATATTTAATTGAAAGTAAGTTTAGTTTAGTTAGAAATTCTTCGAAAAAGTTTTTAAGTAAGGAAAGGTAATTGATAGTCATTGATAATTCTGTCTAATATTACAATATTATCTCGGTATATGGAACCTGATCGTTAGAGACAAGAATTATCGGGAATATATACCTCTTATATCGGTCTGGAATCGGGAGTTAAAAAATGACCAAATCGGAAACAAAAATTGCAATAAACTAGAGTAGAATTCATTTATTCATTCAAAAAACCCTTTATATTGGCAAATGATATTCATTTTGATGTTCTCTTCATTGAAATTATGTCTTTTTTGGGTTAAAAAAATTCTTATATTTAGAGAAAAAGCCCCCGACTTCAAGAGAAATGCCGTTTTTCCAAAACCCGATATGAGGTTTATTACAAAAGTGGTCCAAATCTTTGTTTTTATTCAAACATTTTCAAAATTCCAATTTTAGATTTTCCACTTTTATTTCATTGGTATTTTTTCTTTAAATTTAATTAAATTGACAATAAATTACTAGTTTTTGATTTAATATATGCCTAATTTGGGAACAAAATCCTTGAATTTGTTAAATCGGGAATTATCTGAAAATGATGGCTAAATCGGGAAAATAAAACTACTTTTAATTTGACCTTTCATTTGCCACATATCGGTTTAACTATACTTCCCGATGACTATACTTTTAATTAAAGATCGGGAATTCCCGATAATTCTTGTCTCTACTGATCGGTATGTTTAAATTCATTCACTAATTGGTTACGCTTATAAGTCACAAATTTCCCTTATCTGTGAACAAGATTTAATACAAATAAAAGTCGTTTTAATCTATTATTAATATTAGAGTTACACAGATATTACTTAAGTTAATGTTTTCATTTATAAGATTTTTATGTCAAACACTTTGTCAGTTGAGTTAAATATTTGAATAAAAGCTTTAATAAAAAAAATAAATGTTTACTCCAATTGAATGACTGATTGAATCCAATCCATAAGTTGCGAAATACTGACATATGAGACAAGTGTCCCTCGGGTTATGTCTTCACAACTGGCAAGTGTGGTACCATTTCTGTGATGTAAATGTGAGGCCACTCCGATGAGAACAGCCCGTCCCATATGATATTGCCATAGAGGACCTCCAGAATCACCCTGGTCAACAAAAATTAACCCAAGTTTAACTATATAACTTTCACCGTGATAGGATTTTAAACCAATTTTCCACTAGTTTATAAATAAATAACTATGGGTAAAATTTATATCATGATCATTTTTATGGCAAGGATTTTTAAAAAAATTAATTAGATTTACCTGACATACAAGAGTACGGTTGTCTATTGAAGACGTAATCAAAATGTTTGTCAGATTAAAAGCGATACCAACTATTGTAATATTGAAGTTATCAAGTAATAGCATCCTATGACCCATTTGAAGTGGTTGTACAGTCCAATTGACCTTGCCCCATCCTGCGCTCAGTACATATTCAGGCTCTTCGTTTCTTTTGATATTGAATTGCGGTAAACAAATGCTTTTAATTCCAGAATAAGAATCCATTGAGGAATTTAGCTTGAGCAAACTCAAGTCAGTGTCATTAGTTGGGTAGTTATAAATGTCACTGACTAATGCATAGGTATAATTCAGGGTAACACCGATTAGATTGTATTCAAATACTACCCAATAATGGGATGCGTTTGTGCTGTCAAATGATATACAAATAGTTAAACAATTCATTGAATTTTATCGGAGAACTTAAGTACTTTTGAATGCAATGGCGGGCAGTAATGACCCACTGGTCAGCAATTAGAGAACCGCTGCATAAGAACCTGGTAAATTGATAACGAAATTAGAGATAGAGTTTTAAGTTTTTCCAATAGGTTTAGAGTTTCTTGCAAAACCAAATTAGAGTTAATTAAAAAAAAAAGCAAAGAATACTCAGAATTTGAGTTTTTACACAACTTTTGCTTGATAGCTAACTACTATTACAATTTTTACTACAATTTTAACTGTAACTTAAGCCCTTTTGATTGTTATTCAATATTCATCCAACTATCGAAATATACTTTTAAAATCTTTTGTAATTTAAAGCATTTGTATAAAGTAATCAAGATCAATAAGAAATCTTTGAATTGTTCTGGAAAATGTAATACGAACAATTTATTTAACTAACTCCATCATTATGAGAAACAAAATAATTCTGAATTATAAGAATTAGAACTCTTAGTTAAGTTAATTCATTGAAATACAGTATTCACTTCATAGCATCCGAAGTAATTAATTGTAACCATTAGTAGTTTTGTATAAATAGTTTTCAAATTTCTGGACTTTAAACAATTAATTGATGACTTCTTTGAAGTTGACTGAAATTCAACATGAACCTCTCACTGTCCTGTTTACTGATGTAATGCTCATAGTCGAAGAGTCTGGTCATTCAGATTCTTTCGTGCTGACGATGGGGATAGTCATTCCCCGAAAACAACATTGTTTCACATTTTAATAATGTGTTTCAGTAAAAATATCTCAGTTAGCGATCAAACAAAAGTTGTGTAAAAAACTCAAAGTTGTGAATATCTTTTACAGTTTTTAAAAAATTAAGAAAACAACTACCAAAAACCTAAATCATTCAAATTAGAGTTCTTTTTTGTTTGGTTTTAGTAATGACTGCAAATATCACAGATTTGTTCTTAACATTTAATTTGTGACAATCAGACTCAATGAAAGACAAGTGGTTTCAAAACGTCGTGTCCAATATTTTCTAAAATCAATAAGTTTGATAAAACAAAGAATGTCCTGCATTTCATCAAAAGGGGACAGAATAGGATTAAGATTTTTCTGAGGAACTGCTAATTCAATTAAACCTCTAACTAAAAGGAGAAGGTCTGTGGCCACGAAAATGGTGACCAAAGCTGCGGTCAAAAACGCTTGAATTCGAACTGGTCTTTGTGAGGAACAGCTGCTGAGCAAAACGACAAAACTATACTATACTATACCACATACTTCGTAAATGTAGTGAAAAACATAAGTTAGTTCATTCATATTAAACAAAAACATTTTTTATATAATTGTTATAATTTCAAAATACGTGAATTAATACTGGAATGCAGTCAATACTATTAGCAGGTGATTCGATAATTTATGAAAGATAAATTAACTCATATACCCCCAATTTGCAAGCCAAATCATGGCCATCCAGGGCACTTCGCCTAATGTGACATCTCTGGCCGCAATTAAAGCATTGGTCGGATTCTTATGCCATTGAAAGCACATGTCGTCGAAACCATTTGTCAATCGAGTGATTCCGCAATTGTTTGGATTGAGTTTCAC
>JAQIWP010000163.1:0-35746 GCA_034695525.1 Euzetes globulus
CTCTCTCTCTCTCTCTCTCTCTCTCCCTTCCTCTCTCTCCCTTCCTCTCTCTCCCCTCTTTCATGCCTTAAGTGAGAAATGCATTACAAGAAAGGAATTCAATGAAAAAAACGTTTGAAAACTCGTTTCATTTGTATGGAAAACAAGTATGGATTAAAATATAATGAATGGTATGTGAAGTGATTGACTGATAGTTGAAGAAAAAAAAGAGATGATTACCAGTAATGGAGGGCATAGTTCGCGCGTATCGTTTTCTGCCGATCGACTTCAGCGCGAACATAGTGGCGCCCCGGGCAGGGATCAAATGCACGTGCCATAGCTCAGCCCTGGACTGTGGCATCTTTGCGTTGCATTGGATCATACCATCAGATGTCGTGCCCAAGAAGTATCCGCGACTGACATTACGGAATGCCCACGAAATTTGCTCTGAAATTAGTTTTCAAATAAATTAGATTTGATTTTTCTTTTTCACTGAATAAAAAACATTTCAAATGAGAAGTGAAATTGCAATCAATTTTCGTTCAATTCTTAATTGGATTTCCGAATAATTTGATTCTGTTCTGCAGTCGAACCCATCCACTGATCGATAGTATGACTAATGCTTCCATTATTCTGAGTGAATAATGTACTCCGAATCAATTTATTTGATTAGAATTTTGTTGACTTTCTTGGAAATTCACTCAAAAAGGGGTTATTGGGAGAGGTTTGCTTCAAATAGTTAACTCCAGGACATTTTCAGGCCATTGTTCGCCTTATCTTTTAAGCACTAATTAAAAATATTAATAATAATAATAACATTGATCGATTTTTATAACAAGAATATAAATCTATTTCGACTCCAATTATTGAGTAATTGGGGATTAGTTTTGTTTTTATTGTGACATAAATACAAAAATGAATGCATTTCTAAATTGAGTTTCTCTTTCAACTCATTCAGAGTATAATATTGTCGATCAAGAGATAAAAGTCTATTTCTATACTAAATCTTTATTCAATTAAAATTTATAATCGGATTTAGTTATCGTTAAAAACAAGTAATAATTCAATGGAAATGTTGAGAGAAATTTAAATGAAGTGATTTCGTAACAAATTTGTCGATAAAACAGAAATAGAAATAAAAGTGTTTTTAAGTCGAAGTCAAACAGCGATTGAGTAAATGTTCCTGCAATTTGACAATTCCGTGTCAGATTAGAACTTTTCCAATTAATTAGATATTTATTCAAGACTTTATTTATTGGCTTCAATACAAATCTGATTAAATGAATGAAAATAATAATAGAAATCTGAATAAACTATAATTAGTTTCTAAGAAACTGACTGTTAATTAGTATTTTTCGTTAAATAAATTGATCAGGTACTCAAAGAATCGGTTTTAATGATTGAAATACTCGTTAGAAAACAGCAAATCTTGTGAATCGAATCCATAATTGACTTCAAATGCAAAACAAAGAGTTGAATAAAAAATCTTTTTTCTTAAGTTAACTATTATTTCCTGTAATTCATTGTAAACTAAATTATTGTTTGTTTCAAATGGATTACACAATAAGTCAGAGGTTTTCTCAGAAAACATTAATTCAGTGAAAATAGAGGGTTAAAAATCTTCTAATTTCATGAATAAATACTCTCCTGTTCTTCTTGTGCGGAGGGGAAAGGCGTTAACCAAATGCCTAAATATTTTTTTACTGAACTAATGAACACAAATAAAACTGTGCACGAAATTAGAAAATATGTGAAGAATAGATTTCTTTTTTTGGTTAAATGTTAAGCCCTAAAGAAAAATAAGATATCTACGTTTAATTTGGTTAAAAAAATTGAACAAGTGCAAGGTTTTTGACTTTAGGCTTGAATTAAATCTTACAGGAGATATTTACTTGATCGTTTAATAATTTGACGAATAGTATATGAAATTGGATTTGCAAACCTTGTGGTCCGGGAGAGGAAATGGAGCAGATGGTTATGGTGAACCGGGCGCCTTCTGTTCTTTCTTCCGATTCACAGGTCACGTTCCCGAAAGAATCGACGGCCAGATAGCAGTTCAAATGTGATTTTATGGCCACGTTCTCCAATTCATCCAGGTCGTCTAAACGACATCCATTGCCATTACTATTGCCATTGCCATTGGAATAGTCGCCATTGCCGTTGGCATTCAATGGGAACGGCTCTATAGTCCACTGTTGTTTCTTCTTCAGACCAACTCCATTGGCATTAATCTTGTGTCCAAACGTCTCTGCCGTTAAGTACTTGTGTTGATTATTGACCAGACCTACTGTTCCCGTCCACATATCCAATAGATATTCGGGTCAGTTATCTATAAAAATGATAAAAATTTTGATTAATTATTTGATAGAAATTTTTTTAAAGAAAAACATTAAATAAATTTCAATTTATTTGTCAATCATTTCATTGAAATTGAATTTTTATGTTTTTGAACATAATTTCAATTTTATTATCAAAATGTTTATGAAATGAGTGACAGATTTGAATCAAAGTTTAGGTAAAATCGATTTGAATACGAGTTCAATAAACTTAAAGACTTTTGAAAACTAATAAAAAAAAATTTTGGAATAATTCTCATTAATATTAAGGAAAAGACATTCAGTCCCTGAAAACAGTCAGTTAGTGATTAAAATATCATAAGAAAATCAAAGTTAGAAAAAATGTATTTTAATCATACATTCGGATCGAAATATCGATGAGAAAAGTCAATCAAATGGTTTAGTCAAATCAATCAGATATTTGTTTGAGAGGAAAACCTGTTCACCGACACGAGAGCACTGGTATAGAGGACTGCTATTTTTTCAGAGATCGAGTGAATAACAAAACTATTCAAACAATTTTTTATTTTTTATCCATTTTTACTGACAATCGGTTTGAATGGAAATAAAATAATAAAAAACATTTTGAATAATTTTGCTGAACACCGGTTGCGATGACTCCCCTCTAACTCTAACTAATGGGGAAAAGTATACGATCTGAACATTAGTACACGAACTCATAGGAAGGAATTCCTAATTCAGAGTTAAATCTGAAATAAAAGCTGAAATAGATTCTTAAAAATTGATTTTAATACTATTTAAGAGTATATTTTGTTCTGAAAAGTCTTTAAAAATGGAACATCATTTTGGATATTATCTAATCGATGGTCAAACTCTCAATAAATTGAAGAAAAAAATGCATTTATTTTTTCCCAAAAATAGTTTTTTCCAATTCTGTGTAACAAATTCGTGAAGAAATTCATGCTTTACCCGTAAACCCATTATTATTATTATTTGGTCTGAACTTTAATTAAAGTTTTTCATAGCCATTGTTCAGATCAGAGGATAGGATTATCGTCTCTGAAGAGAGAGGTCTTACTTCTGAGAAGGAATTTATTTAGTCGTGAAAAATAGGTCTTCAATTTGTGTTAGAAATACTTTAGATTTAATGGTAATTAATTACTAACAGTCTGTTTCAGATTTTCAGCATATTTTAAGGGTTGAAACACTAATTATAACTCTTTTTTGCCCAAAATTTCCTGACTGTACCTAAAATTGAATTATAATTAATTTTTCATTTTTCATTTAGTGATATACTTTTGTTACAACAAAACATATTATGCAAATATAAACTGAATCAATAGTAATAGTCCTGGAATATAATAGAAAAGTAGAAGGGATGTGTTCCTGATTCTAAATTGTTATATTATTTTCAGGAATAAATTAACTGAAAATTATAATAATTTCTTTAATTGAATTCTATTATAAAATACAATTAAATATATTTAAGAGACTGAATAAATAAAGTTATAAATAAATATCAAATCGATTTAAAACATTTGCTGAAAATTCGTGAACAGAATCTTCAATATAATCGTTGTTTACATTAATTATATTTTGAATTCAAAATGTGTTTTTACTCCAGAAATAAGTTGCAATTAAAACCATTTGAGAAAAAATATTAATATGAAATTGTATTCAACAGAAAATTATTGTCAAATAATAAGTCATTAATCAAACATTAATTCAATTGTTATTTAAAATTAAAGTTATTAAAAGTATCTTGCTTTTTATTTGATTGTTGTTTTCGTGTTTAATATTCAGTTAAAGTTTTCCTCTTTATTTTTCGAGAAGAATAGCTATTATTTAATGTCTGTCTTTAGGACTGAAACACTAGTTATTAGTAATTATTTGAATCTGATTTTTATATTCAATTCATTTGAATTTTTAACTTTAATTCAAATAATATTCGGAAATGACTTCTATTTGAGTCAATTTATTTCGTATTTAAGTCAGAATTATTGACTAATTGTATGAATAATTCATTGCAAGACTTGAGGAAAATATTAATGAAAATCTGTTTGAAGATCTCATAAATGAGTAAAGACAATTTGGGAAATTTTCAAGAAACTCTTAACGAAAAATAACTATAAGTATTACTCATTTCCAAAGTTAAGGGAAAACTAAGTATTAATTTTCTGGAATTAAATCAATAAATCAAAAGGGATTGAAATGAATTGAATGGGTTTGGAGATGATTAAGGGAGAGCTTAAAAATAGTAAACAAGAATATTTTCCATTGCATTAAAACATAATGAGTTAAATGACTTACTTCAGTGTCAAAGGTATTAAAAGTCACTTAAGAATCAATTGAATGAATAATATCTTTGTAGCGATGAATGAATTAGTGTTTCAGTAATAATAAACAAATTAATAAATTGAATGACAAAACAAATATACAATCAATGGTTTGGTTTATTTATTTGATATGTTGTGTTGTTGTTAGTCGTTGAGAACAGAATGAGTATTTCCTTTGATCACAGACTCTGAGCACTGGCTGTCAGACTCGGCAATAGTGGACACACATTTGAGGAGCCAACGCCTTAAAAGTCTATTTGAACGGCAAAAATCTCTGTAGACTTGAGAGGCATAGACTCGAGTATCGACTCTAACCTATTCCTGCAATTATTCTGAACTCGAACTGAACGCCAGAGCAGTCAAACACTGAATTGTGAGAAAACTCACTGTCTGTGTTTATGTTGTGCTATTCGGCTGTTCCCTCTCCTACCTCTCCCAGTGCCGTCTCTCTTTCTGAGCTCATTCTCTATTGGTCTTTGCGTTTGCGATATGAGACCAGAGCGAAGAAAACGAGTGAAACACACGATTCGGTTCTGATTATTATTATTATTATTTGATGAGAAAAATAAGGCGAAATCAGACAAGAAATCAATGAAATACTTTTTTAAACTGTTGTAAGACTGCACTCAAATCTAAACTGAATTTCATTTTGACTTTTTATGAGCACTGCTTTCAGATTTAAAATCTGATAAAAATTAATTTAAATTCAGTTTCGTTTATGTATTGAAATAATATTTATTGAAAATAAAATAAAAATTAATTCCTTTACTTTTGATTCTTTGTATGAATAGATTTGGTTTTGTTTTGTAAAACACCCGGAAATGTTGAAAAACTTTGTTTGAAAATTTAATTTATATTCGAAAGTATTGAAACGGTTTTTAAATACTATGGAAAAGGGTTGGAGTTCTTTGAAATCGCGGTAAATGCACAGAATAGTAGTGCCTTTTGTCTCAATTATTGATGAAAACTATTGAAACAAAAGACATATTATTAAAACAACTTTTTATTTGCGAACGACTTTCGAAAAAGTGTTTGACGTCTGCAAAGAGTTTTTGAGTCGACTTTTTGAGATTATTTTTCTCTGCAATTGCAATGAAAATAATTACTATTTTTTGTTTGTTCGTAGTCTTCATTGTAGAGAAGAAAAACGTGAATTTTCTCCTCTATTATCAAAGAAAAGTTCGACAGAAAAAGATTTAAATCAAAGAATTTGAGTCCTTTTTTCAAAACTAACAATGAATTCAAATCCAGTTTTTCTCTTCTTCTGAAAGCCTATCGTTTGAGACAAATAATAGGCTAAACATAAGACACAAGTTTCCAGACTTTGAAGAAATGTTGGTAAAAATGACAGGAAATGCTGACAACGAATCAGTGAATTGTTTTTTGGAACTTTCAGTCAATTACCAAAACACTTATCGAGGAATAAATTTACTACTTTTTTAGTTCAAAAAACATTTTCCGAAAAATAGAACATTCGGTCATTTTTTCGGCAAATTTTCATATAAAACATGTTTGATAATTTTTCATAAGATCCTTATGAATAGTTTTGGGCTTAAAATAGATTTTTTTCGTATAATAAACTGCTTTTAATGATATTTTTCTTTTCATGTGAATTATGTTTTGCTATTGTGTTGGGAAAGGAGTTCCTAAAAAAATAAAAGTTTAATAGAGTTTAGGCTTAAATTTAAATATTCATAAAATTTTATATTTAAAATTAAATTTATTTATTAGTTTTATGACCTAAAGGTTTGGCCGAACTGTTTATGAAGTTATGATTTCAATTATGCTTTAGGTGCGAAAAAATGTATTTTCGGAACCGCTTCCTTAGAGATTTAGCTCTGAGCACTGGACAGGCCTTGAATTTAGAAAATCTCATTCTTGAATTTGAATTAGAATCAGATTTATCTAGAATTTTGGGGAGATATAATCGGACACATCGTTATTCTGTGTCTTAATTGATAACATCTTTTGATTTATTTATATTTTTTTAAAAATTCCTTTAAGCCTTTCGATGACTGAACAGAATATTTAAGCACTCATTTCAACATTCTATCCATTAATTCAATTAATTTTTTTTTTGTTTGAATTTCGAGAATTATCAGCAAAAATGTCATAAAACTTAAAAACTCAAAAATTTAAACGAATTAATCATTCTTTAGAAAAGCCGAGAATATTTCTAATAATTTACCAGACTAAATATTTTACTCTTATTTATTATAAATATTATCATTTTGTTATAATTCCAAATATGCGATGAAAAATGAAAATAAACTTGTTGAATATTTGGTGTTATTTTTAATTTTGACGCCAGTTATGTTCTGATGATTGAAGCTTTGGTTAAACATATTTTGAATTTGAATAATCTATTCGTTCTTAGGTTTTAAGGCTGATTGAAACATCAGTTAAGAAAGGATCTAATTATAGGTAAGAGAATTGAATAAATGAGATAATTCCCTGAGTAGTGAATACCTCATTCATTATTTGAAATATAGAGTTATAATTAAATTTTGAAAAATTAGCTACCAACATTTATTTACCGGATTTGAGACTTCTTTCTGTCTTAAGACATATTAATTGCATTAATTATTCTTTCATTTCTTTAGAAAAAAAAATCCAATAATTTATAAGAACTTTTTTAAGTTGTTTTTTGTATGAAATTCTATAATAAAGAAAATTTTCTAATTATAAGAAAATGGATTTTTATGTGATTATAATTATATTTTTAGCCCCCGATTAGTTAATTGCAAATTAGTTTAGCATTTAAATCAATCAGTGATTTGTCTGAAGCAATAACTTACTTGTTTAGTCTGAAAGGAAGGGAAGGAAAAGAAGGGAAGACAAGTTTTAGATTGTGTTTTGTCTCATTTGAGAACTAATATTTCGAAATGGATTTATGGAAACATTTGATAGTCGACGACGACATACGGTTTACTGAACTGACAGTTCCTGACATTAACTCTAATTAGAAAATCATTCGATTTGTTGATAAAATCAATTAAAAATAAGTGATTTTAAAGTATTCGAAGCAACAAAATATCTTCAATTTTACACTCATTTAATACTTTAAACTTAGTTGAGAGGAATTTGAAGCAAAAACCAATTAATGAGTATTATCAAGTAAAATCAGATATTACATGAACTTCAATACACTTTTGCTAAATTGAGAAACCAGAGGGCCAGAGGGTTGGCTATTGAAAAATAATAATATTGCTCAGTTTTGATTGAAATTGTTTGATAATTAAAATTATCAGTTTAACATCTAATAAGATTCTAGATCGATAAAATGTTTCAATTGTTCTAGACTCTAACAAATTGATTTTAAGGCCCTACCTTGGTTATCTCTTTTTTGAAAGCCTTTATTCTGACAAAAATACATTTTCTTAAATAATAATTTACTTAAAGAATAAAATTTTGATTTATATCTGACATAATAGTGGATAAAACTTTGTATTAATACCAAAATAAATGTTACTGGATAATAGTGTGAAATAAATCCTGTAATAAATTTTTGTGTTAAATTCAATAAAAAAAATATGGTTTATCTCATTTGATATCAAACTTTTTCTCGCTATTATTATCCGTGAAATAAATTGAAAATTTATATTATTAGCGGAACAAATAAAAATTGAATTTGTTCTCAGGTGCTATTATTCTGTTGAATGAGAGAAATAGCAGGAAATTTATGCAAAAATATCGGCGAATCTAACGAATAAAACGATTGTTAAAATAAAAAGACCAAAACTTTTCTGTTTTTTTTATTCGACTAACAAATTGTCTGAACATTTGATAAATGAATGAAAGAGTAACTGAACTCTCCGTTCATTCGGAGCCCAAAACGTATATATTATTATTGTTATTGCAATAGATTTTTGTTTTTTGCAAATAATTTCAAAGTCGATGTAATATAAGACAACGGCTGCCAGTTGTGTTGTGCTGTTCGCAAGCGATTACAGTTTAGTCCTATTATTATAATAATCATAATTATCGTAATCTCACAAATGATTTTAATTTCTCATAATTTTTATTGCCTTACGTTTTTTAAAACTGTTTTTTATTAAAAACAACTGAACCCAAACATTTTAGTGCTAACTTGTGTCGAAGCCACCATAATCAAATAAAATATACCGAGAAAAAATTAATTATTGCTAGTGACCAAGCATAATCTTAATTAAAGGCGTTGGGAAAAGAGTTGTAATATTTAAAATTAATACCGCACAATTTATTTATTAAATGAGGGTTTCCCAGGGAGTGGGAGAGAGAGGGAGAGGGAGGGAGGGAAAGAGGGAGAGAGAGAGAGAGAGAGACCATAAGATTTATAGGACATTTGTAAAATTGCTCTAACTTTTGGTCGTTTGTCATATATTAAAGGCGAGGATCCTTTTTTTATTAAATCTCTTGTAATTTGACCTTGATGGTTATGAAATGCTTTTTTGGAGTGAAAGACCTTGCTCATTCTTTGGTTTCTAATTTATCTATAATATAGTAATTGTCATTATTGCTCTTAAAAAAGTTGACAAAAATAATGCGTTTGTTTTTTGATTTTCATTTGACTTTCAATTCTGTTCTTTTGAAGTAATTGTTTCAACTGAATGTCTGAAATGTTTTTTCCATTGAAATGTTTTGTCTGTCTGTCTGTCTGTTTCTGAGTCTAATTCCTTAACAGAATAGTTGTTAGAAAAGTGTTTTTCAGACACTAATAAGGAAACAATTGATAATTCAATTCTCTGTCAAAGAATTGCCATTCAATACAATTGGCGGAGAATTAGTGGAAAAGATTTTTCTTGTTTTTGTATTCAAAGGCGAAAAAAGTAAATAAAGTTCTGAACTGAAGACTATTGTGAATGAATTCGGAATTTTCTGCCAAAAACTATAATTATATTTCAAGCCTTAAATTAAAGATTTGTTTCGCTATTTTGCAGCTGAAGATGTTTTGACCCGTTTTCCAATTTTTTCCTTAAAATTCACACATATTTAAAAAAAGAGATTTTGATAAAAAATAAGTTAAAGTAAATGTTAATTTAATGGCATTTTAATGACAAAAATCATTTTCAGATTAAATTGAAAAAAATGAATAAAATGCATCTCTTTTTGTTATTTGTTATCAAATTGCAGACTCAATTCGATGATATAATTAATGAAAGAGAGTCATAACTTCATTTGTTTTTTACTTGACTTCCTTTGAAAACTCTTTCAGAGATTTGTTAGGAAAAAAAGAGCAGAAAAGGAAAAGCATTTCATTTGTGAAAATGTTTTATCAAATTTTCTTTTGTTTTTTGCGTTTCCTTTGAAAATAAAATATAATTTTTGATTTAATTTTCGTTTCGTTTCGGTATTACATTCGTCGCTGCATTTCAGCAGAACGTCTTGAAAGTCCTTTAAAATGTTCAGATGACTTACCGAGCAAAACATCCGAATCATTTACAAACCAAAAGATAAACAACATTTCAACATCGGGGCTTCAAAATTCAATTTCAAATTAATTGTTTTTAAATGAATTTTAAAAAACTGTTTTGACTAATGTTTCTTCTGATCTGATTAATTGATTCTTTCCATTGGATGGACGGCAATATTCCGAGCGTATAACATGTGCTCACCAGAGGAACCCAATAAACACATTCCTAATTTCACCCATCAATTGAACAAAAGTTATTCTGATCTGAATTATTAAAACTCATCAATCATTTGAAAGATAATTTGTTTTGATTGCTTTTAAAGGCTCTTCGTTTGCCGTCGTTTCTGATTATTCCTATAATTAATCCACTGATAGACAATAAATGTCTTGAATTTTATGCTTGACTTGAATTTATTGCCGAAATATTATTCATTTGTTCGTTATTGTAAAGCAATTGAATTCAGAATTGCCAATCACCTGGCAATAATGGCCTTGAACATTTCCAATGAACAATTCAATGGATGTGCCGTCAATTTTATTACCATTTGTACGGAGAAAAAATATTTTAATAAAATATCAATAAATCAAAACGAATTGAATACTAAAAACTAATTCAAATATATTTTTAGATCAAATCCATTGAAAGAAGGAATTCATTACAAGTTTAATACACTCTTTGAATATATGAATGAAATGATTGTTATATTTGTGAAATGAAATTCAATATAAACTACAGAATAGAGTAGTTTTTCTGTCAGAAGCGAAGAATGAGTAAAAAGAAATTATAGACAAAAAAGTCTTCAAAGCGTAACCGAAAAAGTGCTCAAAAATTAAAAACACTTAAACTGTAGTCGAATGAGAAGAGAAAAAAGTAGTTAATTGTCGTCGAGATGTCTATTCAATGACCTGATTCAAGGTTAAGGCCATTCCCTATTCTTCCAGTTGTCTGCCATTTACTGTCAGTCACTTTTAAAGTATAGCTTCTCAACAGTTGTGCAATAATTTTATGCAAATTTCGCGAACTATTTATTTCCAAATTTAGGAGAAAAACATTACTTAAACATTACGGACACTATTTCTTCGAAATGGATTTGGTTTTGATTTTTTTGGTTTTGTTCCCAAAAAATATAACTGAAATAAGATCTGCTAATTGTGTTGAAGACTCCCATCATTTGCTTGTTAATTATGGAAAGTTGATGTGTGCAATGCATCGGTAATTTATGAAAGACTTATTTCATCAGGCTATTTGTCATGTTTTCGTCGCATTTAGTTATTATAGATTACGGTAGAAATATGTGCTAGATTGCATTATATTCATCTAGATAATCAGTGATTTATTTATTTAATATCCAATAAACTAGGATATCTTAATAAAATCTTAACAGCTTATATGGTTTATTTATAGATAAATTATAGGAAGTTTAACTAAATAACGGAACTTACCCTCTCATTAGCTGATTTTTACAGGAACAAATATAGCAGAGCATTATGTTGGCCAACATGGGCAACGTCCGCGACCATAGGGAGGGATATAGCGAGGGAGTAGTGACTCATTTTTTCCGACCAAAATGTAGTGGGAATATAGGGGTTGTTTCAAAAAGAGCAGACGAAACGCCAATTTTCCGTCATTTTTGGTCTTAAATACGCTTATTTTCGCTAATTTTAAGAATAAATTAGATTAATTAAACCACAATCAAGCTAATTTATCAAGTTTTACGTTTAAATTCCTTAAAATAGACAAAAAGGCGAATCGTTTGGACGCCATTATAAAAAATGGTAAATTTTTAGGGAGAGGGGTAAGTTTCTACGTTTTTATGGGACAATTTTTTCAAAACCTAGGTGAGGATAAATTACTAAATCCCTGACCTAAGGTAAGTATTTCAGGTAAACTCCCTCCCCCTCCCCATGCCCATTTCTGAAATATAGGAAATAGATTTGTGTTTCTAACAAAATATTGAATTTAAAACAAATTAATTGATTTTTAAAAATTATCATTTATCAGTATTTTTAAACAGATAACGAAACTTATAAATAAGATTTATCTTGTTTAACTTAAGTAACATTCTTATGTAAACTTGTAGATAGTACACTTTTATTAATTTATTTAATTTCATATTCAAGCTAAAAATAGATAAATATCAAAGTTATTTAATTTAATGATGTGGGAAAATGGCCAATATTATACTTGTTAATTTAATCTTGGCAACTTCTATTAAAAGTTCACTTACTCATATGCATGTGAATTTTCACATAAAATTAAGACTATTGACGGATAATTAGTGAAAAACTGGTGAATTACGCAAACAATTTGGAAATAGATCCCAGCAAAATGTTCTCTTCCTTATTAATGTCTTTCGTCTCTCCCTTGACTTTGAACTTGACTTCAAGAGATTAGCCAAAAGTTTAAGCAATTTATCAAATGTATTGTCTTTTGGCTAATGATGACCAAGGTGTATCAAGTATGGATATTATATTGTATTAAAAAACCTTCAAAACAATGATCTTCATAAAACTTTGTCAAATTTCAAACAATGGTGAAAGATTCTTTAATCAAAACATAGAAATTAATCTTGTTTAGTAGCCTCAATTGATTTTAGGCCTTGAACATGTCGGGTCTGTAAAAAAAGAAATATTGAGAGAAATGGCAGACAATTAAAACTAAACGCAACACTTCATCGACTAATTTGACATTTGTTTCATTTCTTGTAATATTTTTTTTTGCCAAAAAATTGATTTCTTTACTGCATTTTTATTGCCTTATTTTCCATTGAAAATGTGATAATATTATTAACAGTTTTTTTTGCATTCAATCATTAATTATTTTTTTTCTTTTCGACTTAACTCTAATTAACAAAGTGTTTCTTCAAAACAATTCATTAGTTGTTATAATTGTTTTTCTCCGTCGAAGCAAATAATTTGTCAGATTTTCATATGAATTGATCGATCAGTTTATCTGAAGTCTGAACTGATTTCAATGTTTTCCTAACATTAAGTAATAATAAGTTTGAGAACACTATTAATAAGTGATTAGAATTCTCCGGACTATTGACAGAAACCCTTAATTATTGATGTTTTCATTCATTGTATTCAAGTTTAATGACTCAACTCTTATCTAATGTTTAATAAACATTTGGTGTTGTTATGAAACAAACCATTTCTTTTCTCAGACTTCAGCAGAAAATGTTAGATAAGAGTCGAGAAAATGCGATATGAAATGTGAAGAAAAGAAGAGGAAAGGCGAAGGAACGGGAGGGCGAGATATTTCATGAGCAATGGGAGTCTCGAAAGGAAGTTCTCATTCAATGTCTTATTTGTTTCCAACAAATCTTTTCATTCAACAGTTGACTGGTAGGGATCGGGTTCAGAATAAATGAGCCCTCTCACTTTGTTTTTCATATTCTGTGCTCTGAATACATTGGTAATATTTGGCAACAAATGATTGATTGATTTGTTTACTTCTCTATCAGTCTATCGCTAATCGAATGGTTCTGAGTATTCGATATGCTTTCCAATCAAACATTTTAAACAAATAATTATTCAGAATATTCAAGAATTTTCACTCAAATCCATACTATTTATACCCAGTATAGATAAAATTTCAGATAACCTATCACTGATAAACAGTTGAATGGAGTTTTCAAAAGACTTTTCTTACAACTGATTTATTTCCAGAACTGATTCAAGTGATAGAAACAATCGATTTGATTTGCAATTTAAGTGTTGATTGTGAAATAACAATTTTAAATGCCTTGAATAAATTTGACTAAAATGACATTCGTTAGTATAAACCAGCAGTAAATCAATGATTAGATTTCGAATAAATTGAAAATCTGTTTCGAAATTAAAAGCCCATAAAATTAATCAATAAGTCATTGACATCTGATTTGTTTCACAGATTATCAAAACATAACTATAAGAAAAGACATAATAACTTAGTTTTTGAGTTTCAGTTAATTAAAATCTCCACTGAAATTGAAATAAATTGTTTCCGTTTATTTAGACTTCCGCTGAGAAAAAAAAGAACAGGAATAAATGAATATGTTACTTAATCAAGCCTTTATCTAAGAGATCATCGCTTTGATATAAATCTTAAAAGTTTAAGTGTTTTTAATCTTTTTAATCGGTCCTTATTTTAAAACTAAAAGCGTTTGTATTTTTAGATACTTTGAAATCTTATCGAAAATTAATTCTTTTTGTTTTTAATTAGAATTTGTTGTAATTTAGTAATAAATCAGAAATTGATTGCTAAATGATTTCAATCATTTTTCGCTAATAATTGCACTTAAGCTTAATTTTGAATGGGTTTGATTAAAGATCTTGATATTAGGACTTGTTAAGTCGTTTTGTTTAAAATGAAATCACGTTTTTTAAAGATAAAATCCAAATATTTTTGGCATTTTTATTCAGCTTCTAATCGTATTTTATATCAGAGAATCGTTTGTTTGAAAATTACTTAAAACAACACAATTTTTTGATGATTCAAAAGATAGGAAAATAGTAAATGAAAAGAGTTTAGGTTTGAGTTAAGGATTTAAAGGGGTTTAGGTTTGGACTTAAACTTTCGATGAGAGAATGATCTATCAAATTACATTTAAACTTCTTTTTCCCTTAATCTCTGTGGAAAAGAAATTCGAAGAATATTCAGGTGATTTTGTGCGAAAAGGAGGAGGAGGTGGAGGATGTGAAATGGGGAGGGTAGGGTAGGGGAATAGAATGTGAATCAATGAGGCATCCAGACATAATACAATCAATGAGTTGGGAATAAACACATTAATTAACAATAACTTAATCACAAAAAACAAAACAAAAAAAAACAAATTTTTACAACAGTTATGAAGATTTTGCCTTTTCGTCGGACATCTGTTGGGCGCCGAATATAGAGGCCAGAGTCATGCCGTTGTTCAATGTGCCGCCGTTGGCCAAAGACGCCAATTGACTGTTGGCTGATTGGACGGACTGCAAGCCCGTCAGTGAAGACAGTATTCGGCTACTGCTGCTGCTGTCACCCATTCGACTGCCGTACTTCTTGTCGTCGTCTTCGCCTCGTCGGCCATACTTCTTGTCGTCATCATCGTCATCATCATCTCTGTATTTCATGTACTTCTTGTACTTATCGTCGTCATCGTCATCTCTGTCGTCATCTTTCTTGTACTTCCTATACTTCTTGTCGTCGTCGTCATCTCTGTCGTCGTCTTTCTTATACTTCTTGTATTTCTTGTCGTCGTCATCGCCGTCGTCGTCGCCGTCTTTCTTGTGGACGATTGTCTTTCTTTCCTCCTTCACGGGTTCGATCTTCTGAATGACTTTCCTGTAGGGAACGATAATTTCTCGGATCTCCTGGATCACAGGCTTGATAACTTCATGTACGACCACATGTGGCTCCTCATGAGTGGTGGCCTTCTTGTATTCGGGTTGTCCTACAAATAAGACGTAAAGTTAATATAACATGTTATGTGCTTCGACTTTAGATCATACCTTTCTTATGCTTCTGTTGAATGTGGACGGGTGTGTGCTGAGTGAGGAACATTACTTTAACGGGCGAGTCTTCAAATGGCACTTTGACGTTGTATTGCTTTCCGCCTCCCTTTCCGTACATTCCTTTCATTTCATATGATTTTTTGAAAGTGATTTTGGGCATGTAGCTTTTGCCATAGTCTGAGTATTTAGGAGCCGGCATATATGCCATTGCCTTGGCCATTCCACCATATCCTTTGCCTCCACCGTATCCACCACCGCCATAGCCTCCCATATCATAGCCGCCTCCTCCGTAGCCTTTCATATCATAGCCGCCACCATAGCCCTCACCGCCATAGCCGCCGCCATATCCTCCCATATCATAGGAATCTAATCCATAGTCTGAACCATATTCGGAAAGAAGTTCTTCTGCACCGTAAGCGTCGTGACCGCCATATGATTCGTAGGCACTCATGGGCTCATATCCGTAGCCCATTCGGTCCTTCTTCTTGGGTCTGAATCCATGGTTTCCAAGTGATTCACAAATTGTCAGAATTGCTATAAAAGCAATCGATAACTGAAATAAACAGAAGTTTACAATCAATTTGTTATCCAATCAATGGGTTTGAGTTAAATCGAAAAATGAACGGAAAATATAATCAATACTTTGAGCATTTCTGATGGAACACTAGTTGATGGCTAAAATAAATAAAAAAAGACGAAGGAAAACACTTAATACAAACGAACAATCAGTGACTGGGATTTATATGAACAGAACTGAAGGGAACAGACAAGTGAACAGATTGAGAACCGATGTATGAGTGAAATTAAAACCCAAACTCCAAACATATTTATATGAAATGAACCAGAATTCTGAAGAATAATAAAAAATCTAATTTAATTGATCTGTAGCTAAAAGTAAATCGAGTTTATCTGTCACTATGAATACTACTATCAGTGTATTTGGCCCTTCCCTCAAAAGGACCAGAAAGCAAGAGGTGTTTCATTAGCATTTTTTCTTAACTTGATTATTATCTATTGCTTTTTTCTGCCCGTTTACTAAACAACAAATTTATTAAATAAGTTTTTTTTCGGCAGCGAATCAGAAGTATTATAGGAAATGAAATCAATTGGACTATCGATCGAAGGGTATTAAAAGTTGGATAAATGTTTGGCTAAATTTAGTCGCAGTCAGTCATTAAGTGCACAGACAATCAGGCTTGAGGGCCAGGTCTTTTAGGACATGAAAGGCACAGCTTTACGTTCTCTTGCTTAGATTTTAATTAGATTTTATGCTGAATATTTGTTTTCTCTTCAAACAAATAAACAAGAAAATGAAATATTAGATGAATATTATTGATAAACAAAATTATTTAGTTCTCTAACTATTAATTAATGCCTAAAATTAGTTATTTATCAGTGGTTTTCCGTTTCATAAAATGCAAAGTATTTTTTATTTTCTTTTAAAAATGAATAATTTCCGAAACGAAATCCGATACAACCGAAGCACAGGTTTATGGTCCTCTAAAACTGGCTTTTCATTCTGACCCTTTTGGTAAGTGCCGGGCGTTGGCTCTAATCCATCGAAATTAGTCCTTAATTTATTGCTTGATTATTCTTCGTGTGACCTGTTTGGCCATTGAATAATTGGCTTTGACTGTATTTTTAGAGCCAATCCTTCTTTGCTTCAGATTTATATTTGATTCGGAAGTCTTGTTCTCTGGGTTTTTGAATTTTTGTTCTGCTCAAACAACTCTCGATTTCGCATCAGATTATTAATCAAAATTATCTTTTTATTCATGTTTTGCTAATTCTGTTCTATATATGGACTGAAATTAAGTAATGGTTTTTGAAAATATTTTATTCAAAAATAAAATTCCTTTTCAGGATTAATGGAATTGACTCTTGAATAATTGCATCAAATTTATTTATAATCATTTTACTAATGATTAATCGATAAGACAGTTGTGCCGATCATTGGACTGGAAGTTGGAGGGAAAAATCAATGATCGCCGTAATTATCCTACAAATTTAAGTTTAATTATCATGTTTATTTAAACATCAATGAATTTCCATGTTTTCTTGTTGTTTTATAGCATCCCATCAATCAATTTGACGGATTATTAGCTGTTTTATCTGATTTTCACTACAGTTTGAACAAACATTTTTGTTGTATCGATGGAAAAACAATAACAGAATTTTAAATTTATGTTCAATTCAATTGATGCTGATTTGCAAAATAAATTTTTAAACGTTTTAAATGGATTAGAGTCGGAGTCAATTTGTTTTGATAAATTTGTTTCGAAGATTAATTACATCCCAAATAAAATTATTAGAACATGGAACATTTCTATTTCAATAAATTGGCTTAACTTAGAGTTTAATAGCCTTCTTAAGATTTAACAAACCTTGGACTAGTAGGCGAGAATTAGGAAAAGAGCAATTTAATTCAATTCAATGAATGAATAAGGTCTAGGCAGAATTGGTCCAGAATTGATGCAGGTTCAATATTCTTCCGCAACGACCCAAATCGTGACAGGCAAATTTCGATTTATTGGCACTCTGAACAATTAACCCCTTGGGTAATTCTGGATAGAGCGAATTGTTGTGGATTCGAATTATGTCATAATTGCTTGGTAGCATTTTTATCTAGTTTTGAATCTGAAAGATAATACATTCATCATATTATCGGAAAATTAAACACAAAAAAAACAATAAAAAAAAATATAAAATTAATGCTATTACAGAAGTGAAGGAATAATCAATTGCCCTGAGCTTAAGATAAGGGCTATGATCTTGTTTTTAGGACTTGTCTTATCGATCAGATATTTAAAGAATATTAATAGAAGTGTCAGAAAAGAAAAATATTAAATTTAAGGCAAATAATAGAAAATAATTTACTTATTTATTGTTTTCTAATTTAATAAAACTATTTTTCGATATTATTTACAAATAATGTCTGAAAATAATTGTCTCCTATTTTGGTTAAGAAGAGGCAGCTTTGCTGCGGGACTGGTATTTGGCGTTAGACCAGAGCTGAGACCTGGACGCTTGTAGTCCAAGATTAGCCAAGTAGCCAAGATCGCCGTTTCCTGATTCGGCGTTACCGATGACCTGGTTGTTCAATTGAAGTGGTTGGGCTAAGACCAGTCCTTCGGCTGGTTGTGCATTGTTGGCTCTGCCGTCTCCCCGGGCGACAACAGTTTGCACCTGTTCAATGACCGGCTGTATCTCTTGGACTACACGTCTGTACGGTTGGATCACTTCACGAATCTCCTGGATTACTGGTCTGAGCACTTCGTGCATTACACGGTGGGGCTCTTCCTCACTTCTGGTTCTTTGAATTGTTCCTTTTTCACCTAGATAACCAAAAGGAAGTTCCAAATTCGATCATAAACGTGAGTAAATACGAGCCTTTGAGGCCACTTTTCATTTGACATTTTAAATAGAAATTCCTATAAAAATATAAACATTCTAGTTTCATTTGACTACAGGCTAATAGACAAGAATAACTTAATTATAGTCTTTGATTAAGTTATTTTGATTAAAAGTAAAAATATTAATATCACTATTAAAATAATTTGACACATGAATAATAATAACAAGCTTATTTTCTCAAAGTTCTACCCTTTGATTATAGCAAAATTGGAAAACCATGATAAAAATTGAAATAAACTCTAGCTTGCATATTTGCTATAATCTCAATATAATTTCAATTATCCAGACTACTTTCGTTTCTATTGTACGATATAATTGGATAATTTTTTCAAGACCAATTTAAATAGAAATTAAATTGACTATTAATTGATTGGATAGTGTATTGACATACTTGGTTCGTTTATTTGCTCTACTTGAATCTTAGGTGATCTAGCTCTGAAGATCACTTTGACTGGCACATCCTCCTCATTTTGTACTTCGACAACCTGGGGCTGTGATTGAGCTTGGTAAAGCTGGTAGGGGATAGGATTGGCATAGCTGTTGGCGTAGCCGTTGTTAGCGTAGCCGTTGTTGGCGTAGCCGTTGGTGCTGCCGATGGAAGCCCTTATCAGTCCATTGCACTCCACATATACCACAACTGACAGCAAAATTAGAAACTGCAACAAAACATCAATTGTTAGAAACATTTTATTTAAAAGGATTAATTTACTTTATTCATTGTGAAAATCAGCAAGATTCAAAGAGAACTATTAGCAAATAACTGGATCATTGATTTTGTCACCACTTTATATAATATCGGACACAAAAAATAAATTTTCTGACCGAAAACTAAAAGTTTTTAATTATTATTCTAAACGAATTGAAATCAGTTTTGTAATAAATATTGGAATAAACTTTTGATTTGCGTAACACTATGTGTTGGGTCAATAGTGATTTTCTTGATCATTTTTGCCGTTCTGACATTGACTCGATTTTGTTTGTGTTTTTGTCCAACAATTTCCATTTAATTAATCCAATATTGAGGAAAATCCTTCAAAATTTAAAGTTAAATCTATCATAATCTTTGAGAAAATTAAATTGATCATTTTGCTTGATGATCAAGGTGCTATGAAGTCCTAATAAATTAGAATGAGAAAGATTCATTGGTTTTAGATGTCTCAATGATTTTTACTACCTTGCTAGTCATCGTGATTTGAATTCATTTATTCAAATAATTAGTATTCTAGATGAATAGTCACGATAAGTTTGTTTTCAGGATGAAACCCGTGGCAGGGTTGATTTGTAGATATTATCTTAGTTTATGATTCGATCACAAGATATTTAGAAAGGTATTTACAAGTCTTGAGATAAGCAATTAGTGGAAAAACTTTAATTAATTATAAAACCATAAGAAATTGAAAAACTAGAGGAAAGTTTTTGTGACAATATTTTCTAAACATTCCTAATCGGTCACCTATGGGGTAACATTTGATTTACCCTGTTATCTGATTGAAGCTACCCTAAAACTTCAGTTCATTTAGTCAAATATAGTTTCAATATGAAGTTATCTAATAGCCTGTTTGAAAACAAGGTAAATTCTCGAAAAGCGAGCCTGGAAGATCTTATTGGTTTGAATAGATGCAAGGATAACTTGGATACCCCATTAAATTGTTTGGGCGTACGAAAGATCAGTGAAAGTATTTGGAAATAATTTGGTTTCCAAAATGAGATCAAACTTTTTTCTTAATGCTTGAACTCAAGTATTGGTTAAAGTTTTCATATTACACTTTTTTCAATGAAACTGATCAAGTAAAAATAAAAAAACTAATTTAGTTATCGATAATTCCAATGCAAGTACCCTTATTTTGATCTTTATTTATAGAAAAGCATGAAATAATAATTTTAAATTCAATTAAATGTTTTTGATTTTATTTGCAAAAATTGAAATAAATTAGAAAATAATTAAATCGGTTTCGAATGAAAATGGTTTTTAACCCGAACTAATCAGACATTTATTAATGTAAATCAAATTTGATTTTAATTTTTCAAACATAAATCACTCGGAAAGCCCGTGTCAAGTTCTGGAAGGAAATCATTAAATCGTGTAAACAATTAAAGGCCTGTAATTTTTCATAACTTTTCGGATTCAATGATCATTTTAGCCGTTTTCCTCAACTTGGTATTCGTTGATGGTTTGGATCCGTGAGTCATTCCAACCAACAGATAAAGCATGAATTCAAATTCAAAGACAAAAATAAGTATTTTTTTTATCAGTAAAAATTAAAAGCTCTTTCTTTACTTTTGAACTCATTTTTTTGCCTCAAAGGAAAAGGGAAAAGTTCTTCAACTCTTCTAACCGTTGCCAATAAAAATTTGTTCACTTTTTTGAGAAAAGGTTGAAATGTTGTCTGTAATGGCCAAGTTACACTGCTAATTATCAAAGATTCGTCATGAGCATTACAGTTTTGTGTTGTTTTCCTAATATCAATTTTAGAGATTTGTAATATAGCGGGTAAATTCACCTTGGTCATTGCTTATTACTGATCATAAAACGGATCTTGTTATTGTTTGTAAAAATGACTAAATTTATTTGATTTTAGAGTCATCTTAGAGTATATTACAATTGAATTGAAAGAATATAAAAATGATAGATAATTACAAAAAAATATGTTTGAAAATGAGACTACGCTCTGGCTCTGGAAGACATCCTCCTTATGGGCGACTCATTCCTCGACGATGAGTATATTCGGGAACTTCCACTTCCGGTATTGTCGATGGAAATGGTCTGACCGTTCGTGGCGGCGGCGGTGGCGGTGGCGCCGCCGTTTTGAAGAGCAAGTCCTGACCTGGAGGAATAACTAGAAGATCCGCCATATGAAGAGCCACCATATGAAGAGCCGCCAGCACTTCCACCACCAATTGATCCACCACCAAAACCACCAGCTCCGTTCAAACCTTGCACTTGAGGTCCACCCATCTGTGGTCCTCGGGGTTCTCCTTTAGCAACAATAGTGTGGGTCTGTTCGATAACCGGTTGAATCTGTTGCACGAGACGTCTGTACGGTTGGATAATTTCTCTGACTTCTTGAATGACTGGTTTAACCACTTCATGGACCACACGATGCGGTTCGTCTTCACTGGACGTGTGCTCTGTTTCTCCCGGAGTTCCTATAAAATACAAAAGACAACAAAAAATGAGTGACTTTTTCTTCATTAGAAATAATTAATGAGACGGACCTGGAATATGTGTCTGTTGGACAAACACTCGACTGGATTGCGACTTGAAATGAACAGTGACTGGTAGGTCCTCTGATGGCACTTCAATAATTTGAGGTTGTGCCGGCTCATTCGGTATATTAACGGGTCTCACTTCAACAGTTCGATGGGTTTCTATGGCTGCCTGAACTGGACCAGTACTTCCCAAGCTAGCCGCGCCGCCACCAATATAACTGACACCACCACTGCCTCCACCAAAACTAGACATACCGCCATAACCACCACCACCGCCACCACTGCCACTAGATTTGCCAAAACCAGGGAATGAACTGCCAGAAGAACCGCTTCCGTAATTGGAACCGCTCTCACAATAGGCGACCAAAAAGGATAGGAATACGAAAAACTTGATTCACAAGACAAGAGTCGAAGAGAAAAGAAATAAAATATAAATTGAGATTAAAATCATTGCGAAAAATGCGTTTAGAGATTAATTATGAAAATTAGACTAAAGAATAAGCAAATTATTGAACAATTTTCTAACTAATTATTCTTTTAAAAAAATAATGAATGAAAGAGTCATTCGTTGCATACCTTTTGCATTGTTTGCTGAGATTGACTGACGATAAGGACAGACACTTGAAGAATAGTCACAAAAGAACTTGATCTTTGGATAAACACTCTTTGGATGTACACACTCTGAAATGAGATGAGGTCTTTTTTGTTGCTTAAAAATTTTCCTCCTATTTATATACTCTTAATATTGTTGAATATAATGAACAACAAATTGTTATCAAAGGAGCAAAAATAAAAGTAGATTTTGTTTGTAATCTCTTCTCTTGAATACTAATTCATGATTATTATTCTGAGCTATTTTCGGTCATTTGTGTGTCAAATAAATACCGGATTTTTCTTCTCTTATTCTCTCTCTTTTCTAAACTCAGCAAACAATTAAAGATAGATTTCTAAAAGAAAAAATTTAATAATAATTCATTGGAAAGTAAGAGTAGAATCAGTAATGCATTTTCTAATTTGAATTTTCAATGAAATCGTTATTTCATTACAGTTTAAGTCTTTTGTTGCAATTTATAGCACTTCTACTGATTTTTAATTAAATTTCAGACTTTTCTAATTCTGTTATTTATTTTTTTAAAGTTATTTTCGGGTTATTTTCACTATATTTGAGAAAAGAGATCATTGAAAAAAGCAATCAATTAATTTGTGGGAAATTGCGTGTTTGATGATACTCAAGGATAGTTTTCTTTAATCAATAACACTGATGGGTTCCTCAGGGAAATCTTGTTATTTGCTCTTAGGACAACTGGGAATTATATCATATTATAAATCAAAATAGTCTATTTGATTAGTGAATCTTTTTTGATTCTTGTGAAAAATAGTTTAGTAGTTGATCTAAAAGCAGAAAGAGTATAATAGGCATGGTTATTGAATCTTTTTAAATATTTTCTCAGTATTATTATGTCTGAGATAATTTGTCAAGATAATTGAATTATAAACTTAATTGAAATTTCAGACAACTTTTCGAATGGGCGATCTTGGTCATCTCTTTGCTTTAGTAAGAAACTGAACACTATTTTTAGGCAAGTTATGTAACCAATGTAATAATTATTCTCTCATTTGTCTCACGATTTAAACATTTATTTCAGTTTATAAGTAAATTATTTGAATGTAAAAAAAGATAGCAAAACATTTATAACGATTTTCGTTCAAAAGACTTAACATTAAAAATGAGAGAAAATTAGTTATTCTATAATTGTATTCAATTTCCATAACAAAAAAAATGTTTATTTTTGTTGTGATTAAAATTATTAACACTAATAGATACAATGATTTTTATTACTTTGTATTATAAAACACTTTTTGTTTCTTTCAAAGATTAAATTTATATCTGATTATAGAAATCTAAGTCTTAATTATTTGCATGAGTATTGTGTTTATTTTTAACAATCTGGGCTCTTCTTTATAAAAATGTTCTCATTTTTCATTTATAAACTCTTAATCTTAGGTCCCTGTTATTTAATTCCTAGTAATTGAACTAATCCACACAAAAACAAGCAACACAAAAAATAAGCAAAGCAAAATTTTAAAACTTTTGATAAAAAGTTTATTTTGGCATTAAAATTATACTAGCTCTTAAAATAGCTATAAAACAACGATAACACTTTTTAAAATATATTTCTTCAGACCAGGATCATTGGCCAAGTGACATTGGTCAACTCGGATTGCCTTGATGCGATCTTAACCAAGGTTCTAGTTAAGCGGAACTAACAAAGAATCTTGTTCGATTATTTGGAAGCATTTTAATTTGAATAAAGGTATATTTATTGTGATTTTCTTATAAAACCGTTTGCCTTTAAAAAGAATATTCTTGCATTTTTCCAATTTTGATAAATAATTTGACACAAAAATTTAATCATTTATTTACATTGGTAGATAATTTGAACAAATTGCCCAAATCAACCTTTCTTAATATATACAATTAAATGAAATGAAAAAAATAGAACTTTAAAGTCTATATACAATTGTCTCATTTTTATCGTCCTTTTTGTAAAACCTTTTAATTTTCTTCAAAATTGTTGTGAAATTTCGTTGCAAACAAACCATTAGACCAATGAAACCGACGATTGCAATGAAAACGAAAATTTCCAGGAATTCAATTATGGTCTCTCTTATTATGAGTACATTTGTTTTATAAGGGGCCACATTTTGATCCTGGTCTGTATTCCAGTTTGATGGTTGACTAGATTGACATCGATTTGATTGGCAAACACCAGAACCAACTGCACGGCAATCGGTGTCAGACTCACAGAACAGGTTTTTCTCCACACATTCATCACTGGTTTGAATATAGCCATCAATACACTGACAAAAACAGCCAAAGCAGTGGGAAAATTGCGGACATTTTTCCGTCGAATTAGTGCCGCAACACTTGAGACCACTTTTTTGACTGTTCTGACATTCCGTCAAATTGATTAAAACTGTGAACAGAATTGAAATAAAAATAATTTTAAATAACATGTCTCTGAAATTCAGTGAAATTCACTGAAATATTGAGTTAAAACAAGACTTTTATTCTGTGCTCTTCTTTCAGTTCCTTTTCGATTTACGTCAATTGAATTATTTAATTTAATAATTAATCAAAAGTTGTAATCTTTTCTTATCTGTCGACTAATAGTCGACAATATTTTTAATGCATTTTTTTCATTTGACACATTTTGTCGATACCTTAATAACAACTTACAGTCCAAGTCTATTATAATCAACCCATTATTTGTGATTGTTTATACCAATGTACTTTTTTAACTTATGGAGAATAGTTTCAAAAGTTGGTTATTACTGTGGAGATCTTGGTAATACCTTGATTTTCTTGTAATTTTAAACTACATATATTTGGCATACTAGGTCGCTAAAATTGATTGAAATATTCATAAATATTTCAATTGATTTTGACTCCGAATCCCGGGAAGAGATCAATTTCCTTACTATAAAAACATCATTTTTTATCGAATTTTGAACTGAATCTCAATTTACCTCTAATTATAAGACTGAGCTTAATAGCTGCCAAGGGTGTCAGGTAGAGGCCAAAAGATTATTAAAATAAGTGTCGAAAAGGCTCACAATCGGTTCTATCGGAAATGTGACTAATATATTGGTTACTCACTATAATGGACTTCGACTGTAATTAAAAGTTTTTATCAGATTTTCACAACAAACACTCAGTAGTTGTCTATTAATAGATGTAGTAAATTAAAAATTTTATTCTATCTACAACTTGAACAATATCTAAATTGCCTTTTCAAGAAAACTGTTATACTATGCTTATTTTGAAATTACATGTTTAATTTTCTTTTTAAAAATAGGGTAAAGCACTTTTCAAACTGATTTTGTTTTTAACCACGTTCATTCGCATGCTTATTATTGAATTATAGATAATTGTCTGAAACATCTCTTATAATTTCTATCAAGCATATAATAATATGGAAGGGGACAGAGTCATAATAGCCCATTATAAAGCACTTAAATAGACCTTGGAAAGATTAAGTAATAATATTTTCATTTATTTAATTCACATACTGTTTGTTATAAATTGAAGCAATCAAAGCTCATTAAAAGTCATGAGAATCGAGTAAATAATAAAAAGCGAGGCAATAAAAACTCGAATTCAAAACTTGCACATAATTTTCAGCAGTTTATGAATAATTTTTTATCTAAAATTAATTGCTTTTTGATATTTAATAAAGATATCAAAACTAATGAATTCATTTTTTTGACATACATTTTAATGAAAAAAAAGATTAGAAAAAGTATTTTAAAGTGAGCGCCAAAATTGTATTCAATAGAAAGTCAGACCTAATACAGTCTATCCTCAGATTAAGTCATAGGATTTAAAGGAATCTCCGGTTTAAGCTAAAGTGTTTTACTGCATCACAAAGTAAAACCTAATGTTAATTTATCGTGGATCAAGAGAAATTTTGATATAAAAGAAGTGATTTATCTGCACCACAATTCTTTTGAATCGAGCACAGACCGTATTGAAATTGAAATGACGTCAGCATTGTTTACAATGAGTTTATGATTGAAGTCTCGTAATGTTTCCCTTTAAATGTCTGTCAGTGTAAACAAAAACATTAAAATTCAAAACAATTTGAAAGCGAAAGAAAATTTAACTAAAATTTTGTTTCCATTCAATTGTTATTTTGGGAAATCACTGGCATTTTCTTCTTGGTTAATTAAAAGAAGTCTTGGAAAAAATATTTAGAACTTTTGAACTGTTCTTGGTTGTGTTGCTGTTGACTGACAGTGTCCTTATCTATTGGCAATAAAACGATGGGTAACTGTTGCGGTCTGTGTCCCGATGGCACCGATAATAATCGACCCCTCAATGTAAGCAATCAAACTCATTGTCAAACGTCAGGTACAATCTGAACCAGAATACAACATAACTATTTGCCCCAAGTTTAAATGCGTAACACATTTGACATGACAGTAAAATTAATTATTGTCCAGATGACATTATTGCAATTGCAATCAGTGATTTTTCTGATCCTGAGCATTTTTATACCTTGAACTAATTCTCTTAACCAAAAGGATTGTTAGCGATGTTAAAGGATTTATGTGAGAAGCGACTTAATTATCCATTACCTTCAAGATTTTGTTTAGAAATCAATTGAGCATTTGTGATTTTTCCACCTTGTCAATTACTGACCTATAACAAATTATCCAAATTATTGATTTATATGTAAATTGTGAGGAAATGCACTCCAAATGCATATCTTTGGTCATTGCTTTAATTACTAATTAATAATAAGTATTGAATATTTAATGTCTCTGTTTATAAGAAGAGACAATTTTATAACTAGAATATTGAAAAATAGTTGTTTATTCACCCTTTTATAGTCAATATAATAGTTAAGATAAAAATACAAAATAGTTGATTAAATAGTCATTTATTTTAAAGATATTTTTTTTAATGAGAACAATTTAAAATAAATCAATGGCTGTTACATTGAATAATGAAATACTTTTTAAGGTTAATCTCTTCAAAGTTTAATCTTTTGTCGCTTAAAATCATTTTGTATTTCGAAAAACTTGGTTCGATATCACAGTTATTGGACACCAAATGAATGAAAATATCTCTCGAGAACTGAAATCCAAACCCAAATTTGCAACTATTCACTTTTAATATCACAGATAGTGATAGAATTTCTATTAAGTTCAAGTCATGTGCACCTCCTATAAACCGATAAAATAAATGATATAGTTGAAATTCAAGATCCTATTACCTTATTTAATAAAAGTGAGAAGCAATAGCACCCAGACAGATTCCTTTATTTATGCAAATTTTGACATTTCTTTTTGAGTCGGGAAATACATATAAAGTTAATTAAAAAGAGTTGTGTTTTTCAGGCCGAGCCTCCATTGTCTTATGAGTCGGATCCAACTCAATATAAGGCGGCGTCACGCGATGGTATGTCCACCTAACTCTTTTCAAAATTTGTTTATGTGTGTCCTCTGCAGAGATAGCGGCGGCGGCCGAACGAAGACTGGCCGAGAATAAGGCTAAAAATGCTACTAGAAATTTGAGATCCACTAGTGCCGAATTGCCCGGCCCTCCAAATGCAGGACAGGGCGGTCTGAGATGGCAGATGGGTTGAGTGGAGACATGACAAGTATTTTACTGGCACATCCTCTTTATATAAACACTTTGTGTTAAAGTCATTATTCTGTTAAAATAATCGGATATTTATTAAACAAATAAATAATAATTTTTGTAATTTTTAAGTCAAATAATAGTCAACTGTTTTTTGAGATAACTTTGATTTCTATTAAATATATTCCAATAATTTCGATGAAAATACAAAAATTTATGCAAAATATTGTTTGATATTTAAGTCAAATAAAGATTTTATAATTGTTTTGAATAACTATTATATTTATACTCCAATTCAAAGGACAGCCATAAAACTTGTGACTAAACGCCATATTTTTGTTTAAATTCAATTTGCATATTAGACATAAAAGGAGGAAATAAGCCATGAACATGCAACATTTCATCATTAATTATTCAAAATATAACAAGGCAAGGATTTCCGTTATTTTGAGGAAATAGAACCAAGATTGTGAATTGAGATATTTTGTATAATTTGCTCTTTGAATACTTTGTATAAAATCCATTTATTTGAAAACTCTGAGACTCTTTAGATTAAGCAATGTATTCTCAAAAGTTGAACAGAATATTCTGTGCTATTTGATGATTATTTTGAGTATATTCTCGACATTTAATTGGTTGAAAAATTTTGAGTTTGATAATTAGTAACACAGAATAAAAGTACTTTTAATTGAAAGTATCTAAAATATACACTAATTATATGAAAGCTAATGACTTAAAAGTTATTCGCTGTAAGTGTCCATTAAAGTTAAATTGTGAGTATCGACCGCCGAGTCCTATATATGGTGAGCAGTATAAAGACTGATAATATTCTGGCCTTTAAAGAGAACGCAGAATCGGTTAGGTTTTAGTCAAACATCAGAATCGGATCAATAAATACAATGAAGACCTGAACCGAAGCACAGAATAACAATAATGGAAATAATGAGCACAGGCTGAATTTTTTTTAGTGCTGTTTCGCAATTGAAATTGCATTTTGAGAATAAAAAATGTTTTTATCCAATTTGATCAAAATTGTTGTGATTTTTTGTACAGTTATTAAAATTAGTGTCGAATCGATTGACAAACATTCGTCTCAGACAACAGTTATTAACAGTTTTGATGACTTGAATCAAAACAGTGCCAAAACGCCGAGAGTTCCGTTGAAAAAAATTTATATTGGGGGCCTGTTTCCTATGAACGGGACCACTGGTTGGTTAGGAGGTCAGGGATGTCTTCCAGCCGCTCAAATGGCTCTCCAAGATGTTAATAATAATCAGGATCTTCTCAAAGGCTATGAACTGGATCTGAAGTGGAATAATAGTCAGGTTTGTCTTCTATTCACACTTCGAATCAATATTTTATTTGTCAAATAATCGAAATTTGTTGTGAATTTCAAAATGCACTTTATTATTTAAAAACTGTAATCTAGGTTTAGTATAATATATGGAATTTTTCCACGGTTATTTAAATAAAGAAAAAATATCTAACCATCTTTGCAAATATTCAAATTGTCATTATTCAAGTGCATTGAAATTTTTAGATTCAACTGATGCATTTTTTTGACAGTTGAAGAGTAAGCAAGGTGGTAGATAATTTTCAAACTTATTGTGTTATCAAGCAAAAAATACTAATAATACTGAAAATAGATTCATGTATATTCTAAATATTTATAATATTACATGCATACCTTGATCGTCTCTCATTCAGTTCTATTATGTCATAATTTGCTCATAAATGATCAGATAATAGACTTCTATTTGATCATGATTATCTATTATTCTCATTCATAAGTTCATACACATAATAATCTTTTATTGAATTTAAAGAAAGTCATTGAATTAGACGAGCATGTTGAAAAATAAAAATTAATGTTATTTATAAATTATAGTAAGGAAATATTTAGTTGATTAATTTTGACGATGGATTTTTTTAAAGGCAAACTCATTAGAATTTCAAAGTATAATTTTTAAAATAAATACATTTTTATAACCAGATTAAAAAGCCATTTTAAAAATTTATTTAAAAATTTATTCTTGTAGTGAATTTTATTTTTTAAATTTTGAAGAAAAAGAATCAATCTTGCAAAACCGGGTTCTTTCTATGAAAATACAGGAAACATTAAAAGAAACTGGAATAATGTTAAAGAGATAAATTGTTGGATTCTGATAGTTCAGAATCACGGCATTCCATAATTAACTATTGATTTTGTTTCAAGTGAAGTCAATATTTCATTATCAACAGAATTGAACAATAAGTTAGTAATTGATTAAAGAGTTAGTAATAAATCAGTGACTGATGATTGAAAACTGCAAATAAATTATTTTAAAGCCTTTTATTCTTTATAAATGTCATATAAGCCTGATCTATTTCCCTAATGGAGTCTAGACACATACATAAGTTATTCATTTTTTACTTAACTAAAAATGATTTACATTTCTCAAATTTGAACAAAATTTAATCAATTATTTAATAAGATTATTCTAAGAAAATGACATTTCTAGTCCAGGCCCTTTCCTAATTTTGATGAGTTTATAATCAATGTATATAATTGAAGATTAACTGGAATTGCATTTTTGTTGGTTATCAGTGCGATCCGGGGCTAAGCGCAACCCTTTTGTATGACTTGATATATGAGCCACCGATCAAGACCCTGATATTAGGAGGCTGTTCAATAGTCTGTTCCGGTATCGCCGAGACGGCAAAAAAGTACAATCTGGTGGTTGTCGGCTACGGTTCGTCATCGCCCGCACTGTCCAATCGTATCAGATTCCCGACGTTCTTCCGGACGCACCCGTCGGCCACCATTCAAAACCCAACTCGAGTCAAATTATTCAAGAAATTCGGGTGGTCTCGCATTTCCATTATTCTTGAAGCAGAGGAGGTCTTCATTACGGTATTTGAATCCATATTCGCACAAATAATCGCAACTTTTATTCCAAATTTTCTTAACGTCAAAGACGGGTAAAGACCTGGAGATTAAGTGCAAAGAGGCTGAGATTGAAATCATGGCTCGGGTCTCATTCCTCGACGACCCGAGTGAAGCAGTCAAAAGTCTTCAGCGACAAGAGGCCAGAATAATTGTAGGTATGTTCTACGGAGGAGCCGCCCGTAAAGTGATGTGTGAGGCCTACAAAATGGGTTTATATGGCAAACAATATGTTTGGTTTCTGATCGGTTGGTACGAAACAAGTTGGTTCCATCCCATCGCAGGCATCAACTGCACTATGGAAGAGATGCTCAAAGTTGTCGATGGTCACTTTACTACAGAAGCGCTCATGCTCAATCAGGGATATCAGCTGACTGTCGCTGGTATTCAACTTTAAACAATTGCATACTGTTTTTAAACTTGAATTTTGTAAATCCCTTTTTAATAGGAGTGACGGCTCAGAATTGGTTGGAGCGATACAAAAGAGAATTACACAAATATAAGCAATATTTCCTCCCCGGATCAAATAAGCCTCAGGAAGGGTATCAGGAGGCGCCTCTGGCCTATGACGCCATTTGGGCCATTGCTTTCGCTCTGAATAAGACAATCGAAAATCTATCAAAAACAGGTCGAACATTAGACCAGTTTGACTACAATGCCAGCAATATTACCGAAGTTATCAAGAGCGAATTGCAGAAAGTCCGTTTCTTAGGGGTGTCCGGTTATGTGGCTTTTAATGATATCGGCGACAGAATATCCTGGACTCTAATCGAACAAATGAATGGTGGAAATTATACGCAACTGGGCTTCTATGACACAATCACCGACAATCTGACCTGGAACTATAAGGAAAAATGGGTTATTCCTGGTCGGCCGCCAAAGGATCGGACAGAAGTGGTTCGTTCTCTTCAGACAGTTAATGATGCGCTGTTCATATCATTGAGTGTCATCAGCGCTATCGGCATATTAATGGCCTTTTCCCTCATTTGCTTCAACAAAAAGTTCAATAATTATCGGTTTGTTTTCAATTGAAATTCAATGAGTTTTGTTATCAAATCAATGGAATTATTTGTTTCAAAGGTATATCCAAATGTCAAATCCAGCCTCAAATAATCTGATGCTCCTGGGCTGTATTCTGTGCTTCATATCAGTCATCCTGTTTGGTTTGGATGGAGAGGACGTCGGAGGTCTTCATAACTTTATAATTGTTTGTAATGTGAGTACAAATGAATTGATTTATGGTTTGGTATTTAAAAATCCATTTTTTCAATTGAAAGGCCCGTGCATTCTGTCTATCCATTGGGTTCTCCTTGTTTTTTGGAGCGATGTTCGCCAAGATCTGGTATTGCCATTTATTGCACACACAGAGCAAAAGAAAGGTAGAATTGAGCTTGGTTATTGAAGTTTAAAAATTTATATGTTTCTTGATAATTATGACAGAAAATAAATGATAATCACATTTACATGATGATATTAACGTTTTGTTCGTTGGATCTAATAATCTTGATGATCTGGTACTTAAAAGATCCCATCAAACTGGATGTAAAGGAATTCCCACTGATAGAGCCCGACACCAGTATTATTGACGAAGACATTAAAGTAAGCCTTCCATTATTTGTGATCAAAATGACAGACATTTGTTTCAATTTGAAAATCATTTTATTTATGTATTACTTGACGTCAGAATTTATATTTGAATTTAGAGATACATTGTTTGAAAGTATTTCTTGATATTAATTTCACTTAAACTCTGGAATAATATTCTTGGCTTATATTTCTTGAAATACTTTCAAACTTTTATGTCATTCTTTGGGAAAATCAATGTTTTATCTAATATTTGTTGATATGATTGTCATAAATTGCTTGTTCAGATCCGGCCATGTATAGAGCACTGTGAGGCCAACTTTATATGGTATGGCATTCTATTCGGCTATAAGGGACTACTCCTTCTGTTTGGTCTGTTCTTATCCTATGAGACCAGAAGTGTTAAACTGAAGCAATTGAATGACTCGAGACTCGTGGGAATGTCTATCTATAATGTTGTTGTAAGCTATCAATCAATTATCTGGTAATGCATTTCAGAAATTAACACAAGTTTTTTAATCAGATTTTGTGTCTGATAACGGGGCCGGTGTCCCAAGTGATTGAAGACCAGGTCAACGCTCACTTTGCGTTCATAGCTCTTGCAATAATCTTCTGCTGTTTTCTGACTATGGCTCTCGTCTTCATTCCCAAAATTGTTGAATTGGTTCGCGTTCGTGGTCCTAATTCTGGTACAAGACTTAAGTAGATGTATCAAATCTAATAATGGCTTTAATTTGCTCTAGGCTTAAATGGAGCCGGAATTAATGGCACCTTCCATGAGACAATGACTAGTCGTGAGGAGGAGGAAAGGTTTAATCGGATAACGTTGGAGAACCAGGAGCTCAAAGAGAAGATCTTGGAGAAGGAGCGCCAAATTGAACAAATAAAGGCTAAAATCGAGGCCTTCGCTAAAGAACAACAGGAACTAAGGAAAAGGGAAGAAAGCAAACAGCAAGTCATAAAACGAAAGGCTGTCCGAATACAGGAGCCGGACATCCAGAATCTGGGCTCTGTTGAGCATCTGAACACCATAAATGTGGATCCGGTCAGTGACTCGGGCTTTGTGTCCAATCGGAACAGTCGGCCCTCGGATTTCGAGTTTAGTGAATCTTATTTATGAAAAGTTGTTTCCGATTAGAGTTTTGTTTGCAATTTCTTAAAGTCTTCTGAAGAAAAATAATTATAGGAATTCCAACAGAAATTCCTCTCAATTTGTAAGAAACATATAATGAATAATTTGATAGTTTATTATTTATACAAATTCTCACAAATTTTTACGCACATCTTGTTATCCATGGATTGATCAAAAGTTTGTTCTCCTCTTTTCGATGTCTATTCAAATAATAAATTGTTTGCAAAACTTTTAATTGTTTTAATTGATTATTAGTTTAGATTAGTCTAAAATTCATTCCTAAACAAACAAGGTGTAGGTTTGTCATCCAGGCTATCAATAGATTATATTTTAATATTAAATTTTGAAGAAATGGTTGAAAACATTGGATAAACAACTGGTTGGTAAATATGTTAATAATATTGAAGTTAGTTCTTGGAATAGTATTTATTCAATTTATTAGCTTTTCTTATGAATAGTTGAATTCAGAGCGGAAGAATAGTTTAATCTACTTAAATTCTCCAAAATTTCAATGGGTTCTAAAAAATCCCATTATATCTAACATTGAAATAATGAGACAAAAGAACTGATTCTTTTGAATTTCATTACTGATTGTCAAACACTGGAATTCACTGAAGATTTGAAAAACGATTTTTATCTTTAAATCTGATCAAACACTCAGAATATTCTTCTAAATGCATGCACTGAACAAAAGAATGTGTGGGAAGACCTGAGCCAATGCTCAACAGTTCACTCCATTCCCTAATAAGATTGAGTGACAGTAAACTCCTTATTTGCATTTATTCTTCTCTTTTCTGCTGAATATTCTCTTCTTTTTTAAATATATGTCTCTATCTTTTCATTAGACAACACCGGTCTGTAGTGAAAGCACCTGTAGTGCATTAGAGCACATGTAAATGGCTTCGGGGCACTGAAGGCATGACCTGCTTAAATGCATTGAGCAATACTTGCTGTGAAAACTGACAAATGAGACGGACATTGATTATGAATGATGTGATAGTGTCTGTCGAGCCGACCCGTACTGTTCTAACTGACTGTCTTTCCTCTGGTTTCTCCAATTATCACTTCCTTATTGCCGACAATCAAATTGTTGTTTAATAATAAAAATTCTGTTCAAAAATAATAAGCTTTTCTTTTTGTTATAACTGTTGTATCACTAAATGCAATAAACAAATGGATTGTTATTTCTATTTATAGACTCCTCTTATTCCGTGCGGTACTGCCTGTCGTCAGACTATATTCTGATTCCAATTATAATTTCAATTTCTCTAAAGTATTCATTTATTCTTATCTACAGATATAATGATTAGCAAAATAAAAAGAAGAATAAGATTAAGAGTTCAATAATCGGGTTCTTTTTATATTGAAGTAAATTTTTAAGACCTTGTTGAACTCTATTGAGTAGGTTGTTCATGAGGATTTTATTCAAAGACACAATTTTTATGTATCTATATTTGTCCGTATAGTTCACAAGTTTCCTTGAAATTATCGGCAAGTGTCGGGGTAAATAATTCTCTAGTAAATTGAGTGTTCTAACTAGTAACCTTTTTGGTACCGTTGAATCCTAGACTCTTTTGTCAACTTATTTTTTATCAACAAGTTATGTAAGTGTATTTGTGCTAGATTTGATTATTGGGTTTTTAAAATTCTTAAATAAAATTTTTTAATTTAATAACTATTATGATGATCCAGGTACTCATAATAGACTTATTTGAATACTTTTTCATTATTTCACCCTGATCAAAGTAAAAATCTTTAAATTGATTAAAAATACAGTCAACTCTCGATTTTGTCCGCGCGTCGGGTTTTAGGAAATGAGGGACAAAATCGAGTGAAGGACAGAATCG
>JAQIWP010000164.1:0-35736 GCA_034695525.1 Euzetes globulus
GTCCAAATGGGGACCAACAGTGTTTAGGCAATAAAATACAGGTTTGTTGTAATCGAAATTCTAAATTTGAGTTAATTGTTGTTTGATTGGAAGGCCTGTGCCATCAAACTATTCTTGCACTCGGATGAGGCGGAGTTCAGTTCCCAAGTGGACGGCAAAAACCAAACTCTTTTGTTTATACACTGTATGTTTAAAAATGTGGGCAATCAAGAAGTCAACGATTTGGCGGAGAAGTGCGCGAATCAGCATTTCTTAGAAGACGTTTTTATTTGGGATATCAAAGGCTGTGTTGAAACAGACAATCAGATTATGCAAGAAATGGCACAGAAGACTTTGTCACTTCCCCAGCCTCTAGAACATTCACCATGGATTATTATTGATGGTGAAAGAAGTGCACTTGCTCAAACTCAGCTCCAGAAAGTGATCTGTGATAAAATCTTGGTATTTAATCATTATCGTCAGTATTTTAAAAACTAATCAGGCAAAAATTTAAAGGGTGATCGACCAGATGCGTGTGAAGTGGAGAAGGCTTCCAAAGTTCAAATTGAATTCCATTACCAAACTGGTGATCCGGCTGTCAAGGAGTACGTCATTCAAGAGTTATATCCTTCGTATAGGGATATCGAGGAGATAATTGATTTGGAAATCGTGCCTTTTGGGCAAACAACGGTAGAGCAGGCAGATAATGGCAGTTACATCTTCACCTGTCCTAATGGAGAAGAGGAGTGCATTGGTAACAAAATTCATGTGAGTTGTGATGAAGTCTTATTATAAACGATAGAAAGTTAACTAAAAGTTATGTCATTTAAAGACATGTATTTACGAGTACTTCTGGCATAACGACGACGACCCTATCAGTGATAATATGGACATCGATGGTAGACTTCAGACTTTGGAATTCATTAAATGTTATTTCAGCAATGAGAACTGGCCAACTGACCCCTTCACAGCTGGTGAACAGTGTGTCAATCAGATCTTCATTGACATGTGGCCAACAATTGATCTTTGCGTCAAAAGTGGAGAAATTGACGGCATTTTTGCAAAGCTTGAAGAAAAAGTGAAGGCTTTATCGCCGCCCCTCACATATACGCCATGGATGACAATCAATGGTAATCACAGCACAGAAGCAGAGACCAACCTCTTGGGAGCCGTTTGTGACACATATTCGGTAATTTAATAATTATTCAATTTCAAATCTAATCACTTTTCTATTAACTCATAGGGCCTGAAACCTGACACCTGCTCATCTCAGGGATCATCTACACCCATAGCTACAACAACTCAATCATCTGCATCATCTGCATCTACAGAATCGACTGGTTCAACTGATTCAGCTGGATCAACTGGATCAACTGGTTCAACTGATTCAGCTGGATCAACTGGATCAACTGGTTCAACTGGTTCAACTGAGCCCACAGTTCCGGGCAATCGAGTGAAAGTCACAATCTTTTATGAGAACCTGAATAAAGCGATTCGAAAGTTCTTCGTCGAGGAATTTAAACCAGTTTTCGATGATTTGTGGAATATTATTGATCTCGAGTTAGTGCCGTTCGGGAACACTGAACAAAAACCCGAAGACGTCTTCGAATGTCCTTTTGGTGAAAAACAGTGTTATGCAAATAGGATCCAGGTTAGATTGTCTTAATTTTCAAATAATCAACCTTGGCATTAACAATCAACCATGTCATTCAATTTCAGGCCTGTGCCATCTCATTACTCAATGCAACAACAGATGATAATGATAGAAAAGGTCTGGCTCATTTTACATACTGTATGTTCAAGAACAAAGAGTACAGTGATATCTATGAATTGGCCCCACATTGCGCTACTTATGACTTACTGGACGAATGGCCGAACATTGATATTTGCCAACAGGGAGATGAAGGCGACCAATACTACAGTGCAATGGGTGCAAAAACCGAACCCATTAAATCTCAACTTGTTAATGGACTGGCAGTTGAAATTAATTCAGAAATTAAGCCAGAAAACTCTGATAACCTTGTTAAAGCAATTTGTGATGCATATGAACCAGAGGTGACTAAAAATATTCTCAATTAGTTGTATATAACTATATTCTGACAAAAAATCTATTTCTTTTATATAATCTATTGAAAAGAGTGGCGACAAACCCGACAGATGTAATAATACAGTCAAAGCACCAAAAGTAAAAGTAAACATTTATTACGAAACACTGAATACTGTGGCGCAGAACTACTTCAGCCGACAAATCAAACCACTCTATCACTTGATTGAGGAAATCGTTGAAATAGATTTGATTCCATACGGAAATACCCAATTGGACGCATCTGACGGCAATAATAACTTCAACTGCAGTTCAATCAATCAGTGCGTCGCCAATAAAATACAAGTAACTTGATAAGCCTGATAAGCAATTTAGTAGAATGAGTAAGGATAACTGTCTTTTTGAAAAATTCCTATAGGCTCTTGTAGTCAATGATTTCCTTTTGAATGACCCGAACGGCGATGAAATCGATGGTCCGAGTCGTGCCATTAATTTCATTGGTTGTATGTCCGGACATCAGAGATGGCAAAACATATACACAGCGGGAGAGCAATGCGCTAACCTTTACTTACCGCCTGACGACTGGATTCATCTGTTGACAAACGCCACCACATCTGATAGCGACCAAGTATATCTACTGATGAAAGAGAAGACTGAAAGTGTGGAAACACCTTTGCCTAGAATTCCATTCGTCACAATCAATGGGGAACCGAGTATTCCTACTCTTAATGACTTTATGCAAGAAGTTTGTGCTAGATACACGGTTTGTCAGTCAATAGTTTGTTTAATAGAACAGTGATTAATACACTCATTGATTTACAGGGAATTAAGCCTTCAGTTTGCACTCGGGTTGAAGTCTGGGTCTATTACGAAGCACTGAATCATAAGTCGAGGAAATTCATTATAGAAGAACTCAGACCTGCCTTCACTCATTTCCAGAACTTGATTAATCTCAAGCTACTACCCGCTGGAAACTCAACTGGAAACGGCCAAGGTGGTTTCGACTGTCCCGGTGGTGCCGACCAATGTGATGGAAATATACTCCAGGTATAATAGATTTTAATACTAATTCTACTACAGAAGTACTAAAGAAGAAAATGTGCAGGGTTGTATTATCGACTATTACTGGAATGATGGTTCTAATTGGACGGATCCAATTCGACAAGAAGTAATCGAAGCGCTGTATTGTATCGCAAAGAATAAACACGCCGTCGGCATATGGCAGGCCGCTGAACAGTGCTCTGAACAGATCATTGAAGTCGATCCCTGGCCTACGATATTCATGTGCGCCAAAGACAATGGAAAAGCCATTTTCGAGGAAAATATTGAAGAAACCCAGAGTTCTATCCATGAAAGTGATCGCATTTTCCCATTGGTTACAATCAATGGTGATATCAATAGAGAAGCGGCTAATGATCTCATTGAAGCTCTTTGTCAACAGTTTGTGAGTCAAATAATTTAATGATTAAAACCAATTTGAATGACACTATTGTCAACATAGGATGAGGACCACCGACCAGACAAATGCCTCGAAGGAAAATCTCCAAAACTAGAAATCGGTGTCTATTATGAATCAATGAGTCAATTGTCCAAAAATTTCTTCACAAAACAAATGCCGTACTATAAATATATCGAAGAGATGGTCGATCTTCAGCTCTATCCAAACGGAAATGTCGATGACAGTGGAAATACAGAGGGCCAGTGTCCCAGTCAAGAACCCGCTTGTGTGGCCAATCAAATTCAGGTTATTCTAAATAATTTATCAAGATTATTACAAAGAAAAATGTTTTTTATGCTCATTTCAAATTTTGTTTTGAAATCTCAAATTCCAGGCCATAGTTATCGATTTGTTGTGGGAATCCGAAGACATCGGCGACCAAATTGACGGCAGTATTAGAACCACACAATTCCTGTCCTGTGTTTTCAGTCATCCAGATTGGACTAGTGATTACTTGAAGGCAGGACACGACTGTGCTATCGACAATTTACCGAATGACGAATGGCTTGAGATTTTAATTGAGACGAACACAACTATTGGATTTGAAATCTATAAGAAAGTACAGCAGAAAACCATTGAACTTAAGCAACAAATCGGATCCGAAGAGTTGTCATTCATTCCTTATGTAACGCTCGACAATAAACATAGTTTAAGAACAGCCAATGATTTACTTCAATCAGTTTGTGATTCATATGCCGTAAGAAAAATATCCTCAAAACTTTCGTATAATTAAATAAATTTCAATGTATTCATAGGGAGAGAAACCTCTGGAATGTACTCCCGTTGTGGTGGAGGTATACTACGAAACACTGAACGCCCAGAGCAGAAAATTCTTCTTAGAAGAGTTGAGACCAACTTTCGAACAGATTAGAGAATCTTTTACTTTGGATTTCATTCCTTATGGAAGAACAAACTTCAGCGGCACTGGAAATGACACAATATATGACTGTCCAAATGGGGACCAACAGTGTTTAGGCAATAAAATACAGGTTTGTTGTAATCGAAATTCTAAATTTGAGTTAATTATTGTTTGATTGAAGGCCTGTGCCATCAAACTATTCTTGCACTCGGATGAGGCGGACTTCAGTTCTCAAGTGGACGGCAAAAACCAAACTCTTCTGTTCATACACTGTATGTTCAAGAATGTAAACAACGAGGATATCAATATAGTGGCCCGAACTTGCGCCAATCTCTGCTTCTTGGAAGATGCCTGGTTTGGAGAAATAAGAGTCTGTGCCAACACAGACGATACAATTATGCAAGAAATGGCACAAAAAACTTTGTCACTTCCTCAACCTTTAGAACATTCTCCATGGATAATTGTCAATGGTGAAAGAAGCGCATTGGCTCAAACTCAGCTCCAAAAAGTCATTTGTGACAATATTCTAGTAATAAAAATATTGATTATATTTGCTTCTTATTTAATAATAATTTTTAAGGGCGATAAACCCGATGCTTGTGAGGTGGAGCGCCCACCTAAAGTTCAGGTCGAATTTCACTACCAAACTGGCGATACCTCTGTTAAGGAATATTTTGTTGAAGAATTGTATCCGTCGTATAGAGATATCGAAGAAATAATTGATTTGGAAATTGTGCCGTTCGGTCAAACTGTGGCTGTGAGGGGTGATGACGGCAACTACACCTTCACCTGTCCTAATGGCCCGAACGAGTGCATTGGTAACAAAATTCATGTATGTTTTAGAAAAAATATTAGATAATTAGCTCTAAAAATATGATTATTTAAAAGACATGTGTTTATGAGTACTATTGGCATAACGATGACGATCCCATCAGTGAAAATATGGACATCAATGGAAAACTGCAGACCCTAGACTTCGTCAAGTGCTATTTTACTAATGAGAACTGGCCAAATGACCCTTACACAGCTGGTGAACAGTGTATCAATCAGATCTTCATTGACATGTGGCCAACCATTGATCTTTGCGTCAAAAGTGGAGATATTGACGGCATTTTCGCAGGACTTGGAGACAAAGTGGGCGCGTTGTCACCCCCTCTGTTCTACACGCCTTGGATTACAGTAAACAGGAAACACAGTAAAGCCACTGAACAGCACTTCACGCGAGCCATTTGCGATGCATATACTGTATGTCTATTATTAGTTAATTGAATCATAATTTAATGTTTATACTGTAGGGCACAGAGAAGCCGTGGGCCTGTTATGCAGTGCTACCTGAAGTTTCTAAACCAACCGTTGAAATACATTACGAGCCATTGAATGCCGATTCGCAGAGTTTTGTTGTCTCACAATTAAATCACGTGATAACACACGTCGACGAAATCGTTTCCCTCGATATCCTTCCGTTCGGCAGAACTGCCCAAAACAGCACTGGCTTCGTCTGTCCCAATGATGAGGGATGTCACACATTCAAACAACACGTCTGTTCACATATTCTCTATTAGTAATTTCTAACTCAATTCAGACTAATATGAATTCATTGTAATCCAGGCCTGTATTATAAACCGATTTTTACAAAACTCGACGGTCGATACCCTCAACTTCTTAGTCTGTGCCTTCGGGCCAAATATGAATGATGTGCCGCAAGTGACAGAAGAATGTCTCAATGAGAACTTTTTGGATGTTTTTCCGGAAATAGATCTGTGCGCTAAAACGGAAGGGGATCAACTTCTTCAAAATCTTGCCGATCGTGTGTCAGTCCTTAACCCTCCCTTATCTCACGTTCCATGGATTTTAGTAAATGGAGAACACAATATGAAAGCTGAGGATAACTTAATCCAAGAGATTTGCGATTCTTATTATCCGGTCTGTCATTACAGAGATATTCTATTCAATCTTATTTTGATTTTGTCGTAAAAACAGAGCGATAAGCCGTCCCAATGTATTCCCGAACTTCTTCCGGTGTCTATTAATTACCAGACAATGGATACATCTGTCACCGATTTCTTTGGGCAGCAGTTGAGACCATATCAAGTGTATCTGGAAGAACTGGCTGCATTCGATTTCGTGCCTTACGGTCTGACTAATCGAAATGGTGAAGACTTCAGCTGTCAGAGCGAGTCTCAGTGCAACGCCAATAAAATACATGTCAGTCGTAGTGTTTAACTCTTTCTTCTTTGTTTTCTATTTTGTTTGTCCTCTAGACCTGTGTTTTGCATAATTTCTACGATAAAGAAAACCACACGAATTCGATAGATATAGAAGACAGTCGATACAGGACTCTAGGATTCTTAGTCTGTTCTTTTAACAGAAGTTCTTCAGATCCAATCCAAGACGCGGAAATCTGCCTCAATGAACATATGGGAGATTACTGGGGTCTAGTTGACACCTGTGCTCACGGACCTGACGGAAAACAACTCTATGAACTTATGGCTCAAAAGACAGAAAAGTTAGTGCCACCAATAAGTAAAGTGCCCTGGGTCACTATCAATGACAATTACACTTTGGAGGCTGAGACAAATCTGATTCACGCTATTTGTCAGTCATATCCTGTGAGGCAAACATTTCTTCAACACTAATGATTGGCTCTAAAAATATGTTTTTTTGATCAGTCTGTGCGACCATCCCTTTGTTCATCATTAGACAATCCAACAGTTGGATTGGGTTTATACTATTCGAGTGATCAAAGCGGAAGGGATTGGGTGGTCAACCAATTGAAACCGATCTATTCTGATTCAACTCGAGCCAAATCACTTCAATCAGTTTTAAGCACTTTTTTCGTTCCCTGGGGGGAAACGCAATACAATGAGGGCTCTGACGATCCGTTCAACTGCACAAACGGTCCAAACGAATGTTTAGCCAACAGAATACACGTGAGTCTCAACATTCCTATTATCCATATCTTTATTACCAATGAGTGTATTCATTGACAAAGGCCTGTGCTATCGATCAATACTCATCTGCACCAAAAGGATGGCAACAATTGACTCAATTCATAATATGCTTCTTCAGTCACGATCAATGGAACAATAATCCAGCAGAAGCTGGCAATCAATGTGCTAACCAAGAATGGTTTTTGGACCCCTGGCCGACAATTGAAGTTTGTGCTACCACCAATGATGATGTCTACCTAAAAATGAAAGCAAAAACTGAGCAAGCTAAGGCTGATCAATGTAAGGAAAAAATAATAAACATCACATTTTCAAAAGTTTAAATATTTCGTAGTTCCCTGGATAACAATAAACAATGAACATAACGCCAATGCTGAGGACGACCTTCTGGGCACAGTTTGTGACAACTATTCGGTAAATTTGAATTTAACCATCTTTAGAAAATAATCAATCATATTTAAAGGGCATTAAACCCGATGTCTGCTCATCGCAAGAAACAACTGGAACAAGTGGACCTTCTTCAACAGCTGGGCCCACATCAACTGAGTCTCCAGGAACAGCTGGGCCCACATCAACTGAGTCTCCAGGAACAGCTGGGCCCACATCAACTGGGTCTCCAGGAACAGCTGGGACCACATCAACTCAGCCCACGACATCAACCGGGGCTCCAGGAACAGCTGGGACCACATCAACTCAGCCTACGACATCAACCGGGGCTCCAGGAACAGCTGGGACCACATCAACTCAGCCCACGACATCAACCGGGCCTCCAGGAACAAGTTCTGAGACACCGAACAGTGCATTGAGTGTAACTTTGGCCAACTGTTTATTTATAATCATGTCATTGATCTTATTGTTATAAAAGCAATCTTGATCAATTTTTCGTTTGTTTTAAATAAATGCATGTTTTTATAAAAATTTCGATTTAATATTAATTCCAAAACGAATAAACAATTATTTCAATAAATCTAATAACAAATGGAACCGAAAATAATTTGATATTCTTTCATATCTTAAATATCACATTATATCAAACAATTAATCAAATATTTTAAAAAGTTGAATAATTGATACTTGCAAAGATACCCTTCTGATTATTTTAAGATTGATGAGCAACATTTTGATTTTATGTACTTCTATTTCTCAGGTTTATCTTATTCACAAAATAGTCATTTTTATGTAAAATAGGACATAACTTCAGTATTATTCTTAGCTCTGAACAAGTTTTTTCTTATAACACACTTCCGTTTATAGTTAATTTTGAATGGAATTCCACAAAATCCAGTTTACAGGCAAATCCGTTATTTGTTTTCTTTATTACCTAATGTTAGTTAAAATTTTCATTAGATATTTGACTAAATAATGTTTAAAAATATGGTCTGAATTTGAAGTTCAGAGCTTTAAAGTCTAATAATTACTTAAAAACAATTTTATTGCTTCTTCTTTGTGAGAAATATATATAAATATAATAATTAGAATTAAATACTTTAAAATCTATTCTAAAAACTTATTTCGTTTGAAAAGTGGGACAAAAATAATTTATTTGAATATATGGGTTCTTAAACAGACCGAAATGTTAACTATAGTTATATAATAGAAAATCGACAACAATTCTCTTTATATTATAGTTATGTTAATAACCAATGAACTAAAAACAAGTTCTGGAGAACAGTCTTATTGACAACGAACTCATGCGCAACACTTATTGGTTCAATGGGTCACAACACTGAACCACATCTGAAGATGTTTTAGACTCAGGTTTAGTGCATCTTCTCATAAGATATTTCTCGCAAACGATATTGTAATAGATTTTTTTTGAAGACAATGAACTTTATTCTCAGTCATTATTTGATTCAACCGACTGTTTAATAGTATTTTCTCAGAAATTAATTGTTAATGAATTGATTTGTTTGTAGAATTTGATGAAAAGTGACATTTAGTGGTATATTATCCTTAAATGCCATCAATGATGAAAAGTGTGGAAATAGTTATTTCTAATGTTTGGTATTACTGTCGCCAATATTGGATAGACGTAGGCGACCCCCGCACCAGACACTATCCTCTAGCAGGCGGTGGACCGGAAGTGCTGATCGTTATTCTGGTCTCATATTTATTATTTGTTAAAAGAATAGGACCGGCGCTTATGAAAAATAGGCCGGCGTTTGTATTGCGTGGACCAATGCTCTCGTATAATTTGTTTATGGTTTGCGTCAATATATACTTTTTCTATGAAATCGTCCGCCGATGTGATTATGGGCGCCGTTTCCTTGACTTTAAGTTTCCCGATCGGAATGACTACTCCAAGGAAGTGATGCGAGAAATTAACGTCGGATTCCTTTGCTATTTGACGCGATTTCTGGATCTGTTGGACACAATTTTCTTTGTTTTGCGCAAAAAGTATAATCAAATAACATTTCTTCACTTATATCACCACACATTAGTGCCAATCATGGGATGGATGTCTCTGAAACTGGCACCACAGGCACCAGTCATTGGTCTGTTCCTCATTTTCAACACATTGATCCACTCAATTATGTACTTATACTACGCTTTGGCCGCTTTCGGGCCAGAAGTGCGCAAATACTTGTGGTGGAAGAAGTATGTGACCCAGCTACAGTTACTACAATTTGCTACCTGTTTCTGCTATGGTGTCGTTATGGCCATTTTACAGGAAGGCTTCCCACCCGGACTCTTTTGGTTCGGATTTGCACAAAACCCGATATTTTTCTATCAATTTTATCAGTTCTACAAAAGAGCTTATATTCTTAGCGACAAAACCAAAAGCAATTGATTTTTATATTTTCCAAATCAAGTCATTGAAAAGTTATGAGTCGGTAACCAACTTGAAGGACAGCTCTCTTATATATCCAAAGCTATTAAGCTTATTCTTACTATTAATTGTTAAATTAATTATTATGCAGACAATGTGAATGTCCAGGATAACTTTACAATGTATCTTATTTAATTTTTTAAACATTTCTTAATAAAATTTAAAACCTGATAATTGAAAATTGAATGCTGAAAGTTAAGGTATGGAACTGGCTAATTTTATTAGATGACAAAAGTGATTATTCTATCATTTCGTTATCATCTGTCGTGAAATATGTGTCAGTTTTCAGAGAATCTGCAAAACCGACATTTATTTATTTTTTTGGGAAAATCTCATATGAAATGGTGAGAAATGACTTAATTGTGGGAATTGTGAATAATTGGTTGTCTTTGTTAATATTGTTTCCAATGAAAGCGAATACATTGTGAATAAATTTATCAAATTTTAATTATGTTGAATAAGAGGACAGAAATTATTTGTACATATCCTTAAAGCTTGAATAAATTTATTCAAGATAAAATTATACTTGTGGAAGTTAATAAGGAATTATTTGAAAGATCGCCGAAGGAAATACATTAGATTATAATGATTTGAATAGGCTCTGGATCAAAAAGTGCTGCAACTGGACACTTTAATTATAAATTGAAGTTTCAATTTACGGCGATATGAATATTAGCCGAAACCCCAAAGCAGTCAATTCTGAATGCATTAAAATAGTGAGCAAAAGGGGTTCAAATCTGTTCCTCTCTTATAAACTCTATGACAAAACATGGAATAAATATTTAAATATGTAGACAGAGGAAGGACTTTTTTACTGTCAAACTGTCATCCTTATTCACTACATTTACGAAGTATGTAGTATATAGTTTAGTCGTTTGGACCGTTTAAGACGATTGGGCTATTCTGGCCTTAAATTAATTCTAGCAATAAATTAATGTTTGAACAAAAATGTTTAATGTAATCAGAAAAATAATAGGAATAATAGCAATTGGTAATCACACAGTTATGATAAATTTAAAACTCTAGAGCTACACATACCTGTGCATAATATATGACCAAATCAAAGAATAAAATATCGGGCTAATGCGGACCATATTGCAATTGTTAGTAGGTCAATTGTCCGTAGGGCAATTGTTCGTAGGGCAATTGTCTGTAGGGCAATTGTCCGTAGGGCAATTGTACGCGAAATGCAGAAATAGCTCTGCGATTACCAATTTTAGTTCATTCAAAGAAGAAGTAGTTCTGAGATTTCCATGTTATGTCAATAGGAGGGGAAATAGCTCGGGGATTCTTCATGTTAAATTTATGGAAGATAGACAATGTTAAGCCAATAAAAGAGGAGAAGATGTTTGGTCAATTGGAAGCAATGCAGTCTATGAGTCTATGTTAATTTTATAACAAAGGGCTAATGTTAAGTCTTTGAAAAATAGCTAATTATGTATAGTGTAATTTAGTATAGGATATGATAGAAATAGTTTAGTTTAAAGGTGCAAATGTAGTGGGGATTAGGTTTGAGGCAAACCCTTGTTTTACTTAAAGTACATACAATACCTCTAAATACGGGTCATTCTTAAAAACTTAATTAAATCCAGAGGTGACAATAAGGTATACATTTCGTTTCCCCCAATAAATTGAAAATACCCCTATACAACACCCACGCCCCCGCTGCTCCGTGGAGCGAAGCTAGCCGGTCATTTTTTGTAGTAAATTTTAGAGTTTATTTTGTTAATGTCGGAAAAAATAAAACATCCAAAAATCAGCCATTTTGCTCTTTATTTTTAGGCATTTAGCCTTTAAACTTGCAGAATAACCTTATTATGGCATAATAAGACTAATTTAGACTTAAAAACACCCAATATAAGCCATTTTAGAAGAAAATGGCGGTTTCTGGCGCTATATCGATCAGCCATTTTACGTTCCCTCATACCCCCTACCAACACTTTGGACAAAATACCGCCCGCATTCCCCCTTGAAATATTTAGATTGGCCATCTCTGATTGATTCCAAATAAAATGTTTTGAATTTTCTCGTTTTAAATACAGATTGATTAAAGTAAAATGCTTATATCTATTAGTAGGAAATGGGAATTCCCTTCTGAGAGGACATTTTTTTCAAGTTTATTTCCATATAAAGTATACTTAATGTCAGAGATGGCCAATTAATTTTTTTCGGGGTGGGGGTATTTTGTCAAAACTGCTGGTGGAGGATATGGGTATAATGGTAGGCGGAAATTGCTCCTGGAAAGTTTATTTTATTCTAAATTAGCTTATTATCGGTGTTCTAGGCCTAAATTAGACTAATTATGCTTCAACTAGGCTATTCTGCAAATTTAAAGGCTAAATTCCTTAAAGGTATTTTCTTTTGGCCACATCTGTTAGTGCGAAAGAGAGCTCCAATAGAATTTAAGTTAAACTAATCAAATATAAAGTAATTATTTTAGATAAGTAAAGAAATGTCAATTTGATTTTAAAATAAACTAATGGTCTAGTAACTGTTGTAATCATTCTTTTATCAACAAAAGTAAATGAAAATTCTCATCTTTATTGAAAGCATATAATTCGCAATAAACTATTAAATTCATTTCGAATCGGGGTTCCCAAATCTGACAAGAAGTTTTCTCTCATAAGCAATTTCATGTAAACCCCTAAGGTCAATATTTTGCAAAATACATATGAAAATATGAAAACACTAAAAATGGACCTATATTAAAAATCCTTATTTTGTTATATTTTCGTTAAATTTGCTGCTTTTACTGGATTCAAACTTTAACAGGTAATTAATTTAAGCTTTAAAAGGATTAAGATAGAAAATAAGGGAAAAATTGTGGTTTTCGGCGTTACTTTATTATTTGGATTCTCTTCTCTGAATTTAAATCAGCCATGACAGACCTTGGCGATCTTATTTTTTAAAAGATATTTTAGCTTAAATTTTGGACTTGTCACAATGTAATTTGATAGGACATAAAGTATCAGTGAATTTATTTGTTTGGAATAATCGAATAATTATGTGATAGAATATAATACTGGAATTTATTTATATAGTTTCAAAATATGGAATAAAAACAATCTTGGGACAGAATAAATTGAGAATAATATTTTCAATCTATTTTTTATTATCAAATCAAATTGTATCTATTAATATTACTCCTATTAAAACTTTATTTGAACTTTATCATGATATTTATTTAACTGATAAATCCAGTGGTTCAGCAAACATTTGACTGGGTGATTTGGGTATTTGTGGAACCAGTGTTGAAGAAATGGGTTTATCTTCTTCTGTGATCTTTGTATCGAACTTCTGTTTGGACATCAATTTTCTGAACAATAAGTTATTCAAAAAGTCTCGTTTACTTTCAGAACTTCTTTTGAGAGCAACCCTTCCAACCCTTCCATTTTGGTCACATTTTTTGTTATTTCCTTCATTTTTCAAGACCAGTGCAGAACCCCTTTGATCTCTACTCAGACACTCTAATTATTGCAAATTTAAGTATAAAATTAGTTTAAATATACAAATAGTACCTTGGTTAATTTTGGTAGTTTTGGAAAGTCGCTTGTTTTGTGTGTTGCCATAATGATGATTAAGAACCAATTTTTTGAGTTGAATATTATCAGTCTTGAGCCGATCTAATCGCGATTCCAATCTCCGCATATATTTAGTCGCTTCGTAGAGAACTTGTGATTTGCTTTTCGGATAAATTTGTTTGCATTTCAAAATTGTTCGCAAATTATCAAAACCTTCGTTTAATTTAATAGTTTGCATTGCTTTCAATCGTTTAACTCTTGTGAAAATCTAAAATTTTTATCTTAACTTTAATTCAAACAAATCCAAAACCTTTTTTGATCCTTTTTAAAAATTTATTTCCTCTGAAAATTTGTTTTAATTGAATATAATGACAATTAAGTTACTAAAGTGAATCATCCCTCCAATCCTAACAACTTAATAACAAGCCTACTAGACCATGTTAACTTGGGGAAAAAATTATTTGACGTTTTTTTTAAAGAAAAACAAACTCGATTATAAATATATTTTGTAAAAGTAAAAAATTTCTAAATATAGACAATTATTTTAATAATGCACATAATTTTGATCAAGTAAAGTTATCAAATTGGTTTACAATAAATAGTTGAAAAGTGATGTAGAATTGAAAATAATTATTTAACCATGATAAACCATGGAAATCTTGACCTTCTCAGATATTGTACAGTTGTATGAGATTATGATAATTACTTACAAACAACATAATTAAATACATTTTATTAAAGTTAACTTAGATATCATGATATTATTAAAAATTTTCCTCAAATTATTCATTAAATAAATATTCAAATTTGCTAAGAGTTTACCCTAATTATAAATAAAACCCTGTTTAGAATTTGCCCTGATTCGTTTTATTTCATCTAGTAAGTAGTGGCTATAGAAAGAGGTCCAAACAAACTCAGAATTGAAATGCTGTTCAAAGAGATAAAAATCGTAAAAAATAAAAATTTGAATCTTCACTAAAATTTTCTAATCTTTTATTTATTTTTATTAATTTAAAATCTAAGGGTTTAATAGACATTTTTTTAATGTTTTTTCAGATTTCAGGAGTTTTCCAACATTTTTAAAAAAATTCGACCCCACCCCACCCTTTTCTAAAAATCGCCAAAATTTTCGAAAAATACCCTCCCTGATTTGAGGAAAAGTTTTGTCTCTTCCCCTGAGGTCGGGTACCTTGGCCATCCCGGATTAAAATATGAACGAGTGAATGATTAGAAATATGGTCTTAATTTAACTGAAAATTCCTCAAATTCTAAATAATGTGAATTTAGGTCTTGTTTTTGCCTAATTTTTTAGTTTAATCAATAGATTTTAAAACTAAAACATTTTAAAAATAAGCAAATTTTTGACATTAAGTCGATTGAAAACTTGGTTGATTTAAATTGAATGAATCGTTAATTAATAAAGTTTTTCTTCTGATGTTTTTATTTATTAAATAGAATTTATTTTTAGAGAAGAGTGGAAAACAATGGAAAACAATCCATTTCTTTATTAAATTAATTTTGAGAGCAAATCAAATGAAAGTCGTGAAGTTTGGTGAAGTTGTGAAGCTGTGCCCTCCCATCCCACTCAAAGCTCAATATTTTGTTCTACTTTACTCTTTTAGGAGATTTTCTGTTCCCTTACCTAAAGTCCCACACAATTGCATATTCATTGAGGAAAATATTGTTTTGCAATAATAACCTGAGCCTTAGTTAGCGAAAGGCATGAATGGCCTAAAACTCGTTTGCCATGAATTCCATGAATGTCCTAACCATTTATGGCACTGTTTGTAAAATACGCCGTCTTTTTATTTGGTTGAATAACAATTAAAATCAATCCCTGCATAGCGTAGGAGATATTGGTATCTCTTAGGCGTCGATTTTGTCCAAAATTTTGTTTTTTTGTCGCTCTCTTCACAATCTCTTCTCAATTCTTTCACATCGCTTCTGATTTTTGTCTGAAGTTTAAGCGATTCGTTGCCTTTTGTCCAGACTTTCGCTTCAAAACAATTCATTTTCTAAAAACTGTTTTCTATTGTTTTCATTACTCTGTTATCTAATAAAAGATGGATCGGGAAAGTGTGAAGAGCAGCTCCAGTGCCAAAAGGATCATTCCTACTTCTAGAAACACAGCTATTATTCCGGTAAGCATTGGTTCTTTCTGAAATTGAACTGTCAAGTTAAATCGAATATTATGAATTAGATTAAACTATTACAATCGTCAGCTTATTTTAAAACCAACTTTTATTATTTTTATTTACTTATTAAATTAGTTATTTGATTGTATTATTCAAAAGGTTTTTATTTAATTAATGAGAAAATGTATGACACATTTTAAAGAGAAGAAAAGATTATACGAATCGCTGTATTTTCGTTTCAAAATACATTAATCTTCAAATTTTTTAACTGCAGGTCAACAGCGATGGAAACTCATTGACCGCTGCCAAACAAGGTTAGTTTAAATATATTATTCACTTGCATCAATTAACATGGATACAATGTAATAAAACATACTATTCAGCACAAAGCAAATAGACTAGACACTTTCAATATATAAACTAATGATCAGGCAGAAGATCAATATTTTCATATTGCATATTGATTGTATTATTCAAATGATGATTTTGTGTCTTTTTTCTATATACATAAATTTAAATTACCTTGTTGATCTCTTTAAATCTATTTGATTTAGATAATCTAATTTTGGAAATTTTCTAACTTTTCCTAATTATTTACAATTTCCTAATGAAATGATACGAACAGAAGAGTGGACCACATCTCGAAAGGTTGTAAATCATAAGACACGAGAAGTTGAGACAAGAGTTAAGCGACAGATTATTATGGAAGACGGAAAAGTAATCGCTGATAGTGGACCACAAGTGACCACTAAAACTAAAGAAGATCAGAAACAAGAAGAGTCTGAACACACCAATCACAAGAATATTGGTGATATTGACGTACCTCCTGGTCCCGGGTATGTAGCAGTTCCAGGAGGACATCAAGTGGTCAGTGAAAAGACTGAGACACATCAGTCGAGCAAGGAGGCGAAAGAAGAGAATATACAGTACCATGATGAAAGTTTTAAAGAGCTGTCGGGACTCGATATTCATCGTAAAGCCCTTCAGTCGCCCAATGATCTCATAAAAATCGATTCGGATGACTCACCCGATCAGCCAAAAGGAAAACTCGTTCACTATTCGAGTAAATCGCATAAAATTAATGACTCTGAAGAAGTCAAAGAAACTTCACGTTTGGGAAGAGATGGAAATGTGACCACAGAAACGACACGAACTCACCATCACGAAGAATTCGATGACGACGAACTTCCTGAAGAAAATCAGCCAAAACTCAAAGCATTGCCCGAATCTTCAACAGAAACGACCAGAAATGTGGAATATCTCAAAGATTACGAACACGGGTTCGATAATTTTCCCAAAGCAATGAATGGACAGAATATTAGAGCCGTTGAAAGCGGAAGTTCTAAATATAATCGAGACGTTTCCCAAAAATATAGCCAAAACGAAGAAAATGTCAAAAACACATCAACCACCAGGTATTCCACTTTACTTTCTTTTTGAATATTAATTTTTAAGTTGATATCAGTCGATGGCTGGACGACCACTTCGGTGATAGCGACGAAAGTGATATAATCGAGACATCGAAAACCAGAACTGGAAATAATGTTATAAATGTGAGCCGAACCGGAAGGACTTCCACACCGATTGCTGACTACCAATCTATTGAAAGATCGAAGAAAAAATCGCAACGAATATCGCGATCTCCTCAAAAATACACGACAACTGCCAACTATTATGTGAAAGACTCGAGAAGTCCATCACCCGATTATAATAGACCGGCCTCTCAAATGAAAGGAAATGCTTCAGTCCAGGCCTCTTTTTCTGATGTAATCTTTCTTATTTTAAATGATTTATGTTCTAAACTTACAAAGGTATGTCTTTCAGGACGAACAGCGTTTCGAAGACTTCAAATCGAAGACTTATTCGAAGAATGTTGAAAAACGAGACCAAAACAAAGTCACTGATTATAGATCTGAAACACCGAACAGACCCGAAAAGACTTTCTATTTCGGTGATGACAACTATCAGCGTAAAGAACAGAAAAGTGACCGACACATTATTGAAGGATATTTGAACAAGCACAAAACGCAAACCTCTTTCGAAAAGGAAAACCCAAAAGTCAGTGATTATAACAACAATGAAGACTGGAAGGGAACCGGATATGTCTCGGCTAATGTCAGCTCAAAAGTCAAGTCAACGCTAAACGATCGCGTCGTTAATGATTCGGCGACTAATGAAAACTTTGAGCGCAGTTTCAAAAATGAAAGGGAGAAGGAAGATGTAGAGCACAATCTCAACCGGTTTATGGATTGGGATAATCATTACAAAGTACGCATTCCTTTTATCTCTGATTACTTTATTACAAAAGAATCTTAATATTAATTATCAATAAATTTGGACAGAGTTTGAAATCTGGTGACGACGACACACATTGGAGTCTAAATAAGTCAACGGGCAGTGAATACATACATCCGGTAATTCAGGACGACTTCTATTCTTCACGAAGAGATGCGTCGAGTAGGCAGCGCAACTTCGACTCTTATATATCGCCGCCACCGACCTTCACATCTAATGGCGACTATAAAAGCCGATATACGAGATCACCCAGTCCTACGTCTTCACCAACTGGCACCTGGACCAAATCGAAATTCGGAAAAACTTCTCCACTATTCAGGTCAACGACACCGACCGATGACTTCCCTAACTTTAGTCCACTTTCAATAAATCCGCTGCAAATCAAGAATTTTACCGATTCTTATACTAACGGCAGAAATCATTCATCAAATTAATTATTTTCATTTAAAATTTAAGGAATTATTAATTAAGAGTTCATTAAGGTTTTAAAATATGAAGATCTGATCGATTGACTGTTCGACCGGATGTCTAATCAAATGTTACTTTAACTATAATTTCAAATATTTGGAAAGATTTGAAATTTGAAAACTTTATTCAGAAAAACATTTTTGGGAATATTAACAAAATTTTAGTAAATTTTTGGTAAACTATTAATTATTAAATCGATTTTAATTGTTTCGTTACTTTTATTATTTTTATTCGGTTTGATTGCAAAACAGTTGAATAAACAATAATTTAACTTATTTTTTGTTTCCATCTTTTTGACAACAAATTAATTAAAATGATTTCAACAAGATCAGATTTGGCAACTCAGTTAAACAGGTTTGGGTTTTCTGGAAAATGCGTCAAATAATTTTGATAACTATTTAATGAGTGACAATTGACTATTCAATCACTCTCTTCATTCTGAACTACAATAGTTTTCACCAAATTTTAGACAATGTTTTACTCCATTCACTTAAAAATGTGGCAAAAGTTAAGAAAAGCCAATAAATACCAAATGTTTGGCAAAAACTGAATCTTCATTTATTAATTAATTTTTGATTAAATAAAATATAATTATAGATAAATATTGACTCATATTTGACTTACAGTTGACGTTAATATCTTTAAATCAAGATTTGAAGGTATGAACGACTCGAACGACATATTGCCGACAAATTGGACATTCACTGAGCCGTTTGCCACACTTAGTGCAAGAAATCAAATGACCACACTCCAACAACACACAATCAATGGTCGATTCCATACAAATCTTGCATAGATTTTGATCTGGAATGTCGTCGACATCTAACAAAATTAGAATTTAATAAAAATGAACAAAATTTCAATAAAAACTCAATACTTTGCGCTTTATTTTCGTTTCTATCGTTCCAAAGACGCTCAGCTTTGGATAAAAGTTCTTCTTTTTCGACACATCCCTTATAGTCGATGAAATTTCGGGTCAAAATAAGTTTAAGCTGTTTTACACTCAATTCCTTCAGTTGTTGTAAACTTTTGATATCATCCACATTGAAATAAGTTTTTGATTTGTCTTCTTTGGAATCTTTGATTATAGACTCCGTTTGGCTATTAATTGTTTGATTTGAATCGTTTGGATCGATGGTTGCATTTGTTACAATACTTTCGGTTTCATCGGTAGGCCTGTCATTGGGTTCAACTATTGGGCTCCGACTGTGAGTGTTTGGGCTCTCATTTCTCTCAGTATTTACATAATTATCAAAACGTCTGATATATTCACCAGAATTGGAACTATTTGTTTGCGGAGAAAATGTTTGAAGAATGAGATCAATGAGTTCTCCCTTTTCCTGATTTGAAGACATTTGGGGTCAAAATTGTGTTAAAAGAAGGCAATTGTCAGTTACCTTACACATTTGTGAGTTAACCCTTTTTGAGGCCAAAAACCACTTCAGATCTCGAGATCTTAAACCATTTAAAGCGTTTCGATCTAATGGCAGACTATTGAAGACAACGCATCGTTTACAGTGATTGTTGCGATCGGATCCCACATTTTTGTTAACACATTGGTTACAGAAATCCATATTACAGTCAAAACAGGTCCGCTTCAGACAAATGTAAAAAACATTTCCAATATTAAAGACAATTAAATGGCAAATAATATGAGAGATGAAGAATACCTTTCTCTTTAAGAGAGAGAATTTGATTCCACAGCTCTGACATGAGGTGTCTTTTACTCTATGGCCACACTTTGCTGAAGACATTAAATCTTCTAAATTGGAGACTATATTGAAGTTTCGGGGATTTAATGCTTCAGTAATTGAATTGAAGTCCAAATTAATTGACGGAAACTCGAAATTAATGCCAGAATTAGAGGACCTCTCGTTTGGTTGACTGTTGTTTACACCGAATCTGTTATTGAAATTCATTTGATTTAAATTTGAGATTTCCAATAAACAAGCAAACAATATACAGGATAATGTTTAAACCAAATCCTAATATTAAAACACTATTAATGGCCAAAAGTTGACAAAATGACTGAAGTTGTGATTAAAATATAGGAAAATCGATTCAAACATTTGCTGTAATTCAATGTCAAAAATAAGAAAATATTTGTGAAATGAAGGAAAAGTACGGCGACTGACAAATGACTGACAAATGACTGACAAATGAATATTCAACTGATTGACAACTCTTTCACAAAAGACGCACTCTTTTGACTTTTATGAAGAAGAAAGAAATGGATTTTCAGAACTAAATTCCTTTAAAATTGAATACAAATGATCTAAGGCTTGGATGACCACAATTGCATATAAGTGGCAATTAATACCAACATTATCTAAACAATAACTCATTTTTACATAAATATGTCAACAAGTAAAAGTAATAGTTTATATTCGTGGTAATTCGCTTCCTTTAACTGAACCCAGAGAAGGCATTAATTAATTAAACAATTTTGGGATTTAAAAAATATTTCATGGATATAATGCGAAAAAGGTGGCCCTCGACAGTTTTGTCCCATAATTGCTACCCTGAAAACTTCAGTTATTATTGTCTTGCAACTTGCAAGACAAAAGTTAGCAACATAAAACACTAGTCTGGATAATCATGTAACTTATGAAACTTGTGATTGGTCTGATCAGGAAAATGCGTGACTTGTTTAAACATAAGAATTGACCATGATGCATTTACAGTTAGTTACCTTTTGCTAATTTAATCACAGTTTAGTGACACCGAAATTAATTTTCAATTAATTATTCGTAAAGACATGTATTTACCGAAAATTTGATATTTAAAGCAAAAACAAGAAATTAAATTAATTTTTTTGAATGGAAATTAAATTAAAATTATTTTAAAAAATTAATAACGAATTGGACTTTCATTTAACACAACAAATGATATGAGAAAAAATTAGAAAAATGATTGCAATGATTGCCTTTTAATGAGTCATTCAGATAGGAATAGTTTCTACTGTAGTGAAACACCCGTTTATTTGTAGTGATGTTATTTACATTAAGTCAAAGTAATAATTACTGTAAGTAGAGTACAATTATTGTACTCCCAATCATCATTCGCTACAATAGAGATGTGCAAACTTTCCAAACACAAAAGGGGGTTCTAAGGGGGTTCTAAGGACCCTCTTTGCCATTAATTTCTTATCACTTATCCCTGTCAGAGATATTTTCAGAATACTTACCCATGCAGACTATGCAGACTATCTCAAAGTTCAGTTATTTTTAGGCAATTTTTCCTACTTTTCTTCAATTTTCGAATATGACACTTAATATTCGCTATTTTGTCCTTTATTTTAAGCAATTTCATCTTCAATTATTTAGGTTTAATTGGAGCTTAATTTGGTCTAAAGATTGTTTTTGTCAGTAGTTTAACTTTAGCCACTCGGTTACAATTTGTAACTTAAAATGATAACAAAGTGTTTCTGAGTTCATCGTTTGACCTTGATTACACCCATACTGAAACACCCGTTTATTCGCATTCTCTAAATTTTTGCACAACAAAGTGTAGTGGCCATCCTTTCAGTAATGGCAGCCAAAAACTCGCCATGTTATTTCTTATTTTAAACAATAGCTGAAATAAACCCAAATTGATATTACATTCAAATTTCAAAGATGATTCTTTAAAACGAGAAACAAAATGGAGACTTGCAATTACATTTTTATTTTATGCCAGACATACATAAGCTGAACTATTGAATTCAAGAATATGATCATCAATCTGATTTTACAAGGGCATATCTTAAACTCTGGGTAATACGGTATTCATTATTTTGAGTGATTTGAGATTTTCAACAAATATTGAGATGAGAGACATCTGTCGACAGTTTCTTTCAAATAAGTTTTGTCTTCAAAGTGAAAGCATTGCCGACATTAACCACATTTCCACTCATTTCAAGACTTTAGAAGATATTTGAATAATGGCAGCAATTCATACATTGAACCCGAAGGCGGAGATCGCCAGACATTCTCAGGCGTTGGCCGTCAACATAAGTGGCGCTAAAGGACTCCAAGAAGTGCTCAAAACTAATTTGGGTCCAAAAGGAACAATGAAAATGTCTGAAACACCATAAAAGGAGATTCCATTACTAATTGTTTCTTTTGTCCAAAGGCTGGTCAGCGGCGGAGGAGATATCAAAATCACAAAAGACGGAAATGTTTTGCTCCACGAAATGGTAATTATTTAGTGATATTTTGAAGAATGATTTTAATTGAATGGGTTGTCAGCAAATCCAACACCCCACCGCTTCCCTCATCGCTAAGGCCTCCACCGCTCAGAACGATGAGACCGGCGACGGAACCACTTCTACTGTCCTTTTGATTGGAGAACTTCTGAAACAGGCTGAGCTCTTCATCAGTGAGGTATACCTTTTTCTTTTGTTATTTCGATTTTGACAACTTTTCGGAAGGGGTTACACCCCCGAGTCATTGCTGACGGATATGACTTGTCCAGGAAGAAGGCTTTGCAAGTCTTGGACGACATTAAAGTCGAACAGAAAGAGATCGACAAAAACATTTTATTATCTGTGGCTAAGACTTCATTGAGAACTAAAGTCCACCACAAATTGTCCGATCATTTGGCCGACATCTGTGTGGACGCAGTTCTCTCCATAAGACAGGACAACAAACCTATTGATCTATTTATGATTGAAATTCAAGAAATGCAACACAAATCTATTGAAGACACGAGTCTTGTCAAAGGTCTGGTCTTGGATCACGGCGCCCGACATCCGGATATGAAGAGACACGTGAAGAATGCTTCGATTCTGATCTGCAATGTTTCCCTCGAATATGAAAAGACGTACGAATTGTTTGCTTTATTTCTTACATTCAACTAATTTTGCTTTTAATCGATAGTACCGTTCACTCGGGTTTCTTCTATAAGTCGGCCGAAGAAAGGGAACGTCTGGTCGACGCCGAGAGAAAGTTCATCGACGATAGGGTCCAAAAAATAATTGACTTGAAGAATAAAGTTTGTGGTGACGATAAAGAGAAGAACTTTGTGGTGATTAACCAGCAGGGAATCGACCCGATCTCGTTGGACAGTCTGTCGCGCGCCGGCATCGTTGCTCTTAGACGAGCTAAACGCCGGAATATGGAGCGCTTGACTCTCGCTTGTGGAGGCTTTCCTATGAACTCTGTGGACAATTTGACCCCAGATTGTTTGGGATACGCCGGAGCTGTATATGAACACACTTTAGGAGAGGAAAGGTATACTTTCGTGGAAGAACTGAAGAATCCCCTTTCGGTGACTATTCTGATAAAAGGGCCGAACAAACACTCTATAATTCAGGCAAAGGATGCTATTTATGACGGTCTCAGAGCCATCAAAAATACAATTGAAGACAAAAGTGTGGTTCCCGGCGCCGGAGCTTTTGAGGTCGCCCTCTATTCGGCTTTAATTCAGTATAAAAATGAAGTGAAAGGAAAGGCTCAATTAGGAGTCCAAGCATTTGCTGATTCTCTACTTATTATCCCAAAAACGTTGGCATTCAATGCGGGTTTCGATCAGCAGGACGTCATCATTAAGTTATTGCAAGAGTACAACGCATCGAAGCAGGCCGTCGGCGTTGACCTTAACACTGGCGAACCCATAAACCCGATCGATGCCGGCATTTTCGATAACTATAAGGTGAAGCGTCAACTCATCAATTCGTGGTCAGTACACATCACTGCCCTTCACTAATGCTTTGAAAATGAATTCTAATTTTGAAATCATTGTTTTCCAGCACAACCATTGCTTGCAACCTATTATTAGTCGACGAAATTATGAGGGCCGGACTCACTTCACTCAAAGGCGATAAGAACTGAGCCAAACATTTGAAACAAAACTAATTTTAATTTGTTTTATAATTATTTACATTAAACACAATTTGTATACATTTGGTGAGCGATTTGTCAATAGATCCGAAACCTTATAAGAGGTAACCGATTGCACCGATTTTCAGAAATTAAATTATAATCCTTTCAAATGTTTGCTAATAAACAGTGAAAATAATTTGAAAATGAATTTACAATTAAATCACTTTAATCATGATTTTGACGTTTGTTGCCATCGAAGGCACTGTAAGAAAAACGTAAATAAAGGGTTCATATGATGTGAGCTTAGCTTCTATTGAACTGATCTGATCGGCAGTGAACTGAAATACGAATAAAAGTCGAAGAAATAATCGTCACTTAATTGTGATATCACAGCATTTGTCTAATCATTCTATTGATTGCCAATAAATAAACACTTCATTCGTCGTCTGAAAGCGGTTCGTATTGAGGGGTCGATACAATGCTCGTCGTACTGGTCGGCGCTCCACTCGCGCTGATGGCTGAAGACTGTATACTTGAACTACCACTTTGGGAACTGATTTGCGACACTCCCTCGCAGCCAATCGAAGACGAAACTGAAAACCAAATGTTTATTTAATATTGAGTTTTTCTTTTGTTTGTCAGTTCAATTTAGCCTAAATGGTCTCGATCCTTCTATCCACCTCAACTCTTCAAGTATATACCGTCAAAAATAAGGGTTATAAGATTTAATTATGAGTGACTAAGATCAATTGGGTATACATGCTAGTGTCTAATAATCTAAAGTAGAAGGTAAAGTTGAAGTATATCACAAGATTAGACTAAATTAACAATTATTGGCTCAAAGATAGATAGTAAGTGTTGTTTAATAAAATGCTAGGAATTACCTCCGGATGTATTGGCCGACGACTTACTATTAAAGTCACGGGAGTCAGGATTAGATGCGGCGCTCGAGACAGTGATGGCAGTACTCGAAACACTATTGGCTGAGTTGATAGCACCTTCTGCTTGAGTACTCAAAAGACTTGTTTTTGGATAATTCGGAGTCATTTCGTTGTGAGCACTGGATTCTACGCTCACAGGAACCGGTGATTTACTCAACTCAATGATAGACGACGAGACAGAATGGCTTTGATTCAAAATTTCATTTGAAGTGCTTTCACTACTGGAACAGATGAGTGATGTCTTGAATAGATTCGAAGAATTAGTTTTATGAATGTCTGTCGTCGATATTAGACTTTGTTGTGTCGACTGAGAGTTAGAAGTGGGCGGACTCTCGGTATTAGTCTTTTCGTTTGGGGACTGTGAAGACGTTAGGTTATGGTCGGACTCGTCGATGACCATTTCTCCGGGAGAATTGACGCTATTAGGACTGTCCGGATATATGGATTTCAGTTCATGTTTAGCTGCAGACATGTCATCACCTGAGCTGACCTCACAGTTCTTCTTTTCTACGTTTTTCACATCATTTTCTGAAGAAGAAATGGTTGAGTTGTCTGCCGGTACTCTTTCATCACATTTATTCAGTTCTTGTGTCGAACTTTGACTGATTTTGGGATCAAACGACTCATTACTTGAAGGATGAGTTTTGTTCGATTCATTAATTGTTGGGTTCGGAAGAGTTGTTTCAACTTTTTCGCATTCAGAAGATTCCTGTCCCGAGTTTATTCTCATTTTCTTAGAAGGAATTAGTTCTAGGTTTTCAGTTTCAGCCCCTTTTAAATTGATCAGGGATTTTGTTTCTGAAGAGCTAATTGAAATTGAATTTTTGTAGCCCTCACTCATCGCCGGAGATCTCGAAATATCTCTTTTCAGATAATTTGAATTAATTTTATTAATTGGATCTAAATTTGAAATTCTTTCGATTGGAATCGCATTTAAAGTTTTGATTTCATTGTCGTCTTTAGTGATTTTCTCGTTTTGATGTTGACTCGAATTGATGTCATTGTTTGGTCTTTTGTTGAGATCATCTCCTGTTTCGTCGCTCGTAGTTCTCATCACTTCAACGATTCGATTCTTGACGTAATCTAAAGGCGATAAACCAATTTGTGGTGGATTTGGACGGTTACAAGTTATCTGGTTGTTAGGGGGCAGCGATTGTGGTAATTGTTTGGATGGCATATTAGATAAGTCTGAAGTGTCGACTCCATAAAATGAACGCCCGGTCACTACACTGTGAATGCCTGCGGTTGGCGACCACGTTGTCTGCATCGGGTTGTATGTCGAGGTCAGTTGAGAACTATTGTCACATGAGTGGGTCGGAGGAGAAATAGGTTCGACGTTGTAATGGCCGAGAGCTGGCGAACCCGTTTTGTTGGTCAGTTGATAGAGTGATCTCTCTTTTGGGGATACATTTTGCACAATCCTAATGATCTGTCTTTCGTCTGACTCTTTTGCCTCTTTGTCCTGTTGTAGTGCTTTCCTCAGTTTCCAACTGGAGTGAGGGGGTGATTGGGTGCTAACATCGGAGGGAGCATTAGAAACAGCCGCCGCTGCGATACCCTCTAACATTGTTGAAGGATTAGACGCTCTCTGTTCGACAGGTATGGGTGACAACCCGTAAACAGTTGGACTGCTTCGAGCATCGATTTGGATCAGACCAGTGGCCGGCGTTCGGTTCTCATTGCTGTAATTTTTTGAAATGATGGTAGCTATGTGTTCCCCTAATGTCAAACTTTTAGAAGAGTTTGTTGGCGTCGGAACAGATCCAATCCTATCATTTGGAGGATATGATCGTTCAGGGTCTGGACTATCGGCAATTGTCACCACTTCTTCGCGATTAGGATATTGAGAAGAAACCAATTTATCGTTGTTATGATATCTGGCAAACAAAGAGTCGACAACCGTTTGTGGAGCTTCACTGACAGCAGTGGTAGTTATGGCTGAAGTATTGTTGACCTTTACATTCGGTGATTCTGTCGATGCGTTAATTTGATGAGTAATAATGGCATCGATTAAATTGGCGGCAGTGAACTGTCCCCGAGAAGAATTCATCTTCTGGTTGTCTTTTTGAAACGATTGCGAGAACAGTTTGGAGGCCTCGTTATCCAATTCGCTCACTTGTGGTCTCAAACCAGTTATGGTGAGTCTTGAATCTTGGCTTTGATCCAAATCATCGGATTTGATTCGAAATCCGTGATCTGTTGTGTTTCTAATTGGTTCAGACGGTTGTCTCAGTTCTCTTTCAAACTGTTCCCTAGAAAAGGGTTCGCGTGTAAAACGTAGACTCGGTTGAGATAATGGGTTATTCTGTTCGTTGACAGATCTGTTATAACGATGTCGTTCTAAATCTGCCATCTGTTCCAACTCATGCCTTCTTCTTTGTTCCATAACATAGGCATTGTAATCATCGGGCACAGGCGCTGAAGACCTATTGCTTTGATATATATTTGGTTTGGAATCAGTTTCGTTAGAAACGGGTCTTAGTTTTTCATCAAATCTATTGGAATCGTTGTCTGCAATATTTCGAGGCCTTCCATGCATTTCCATCAAAGATTTTTCGAGGCCTTCAACACTGGGTTTATCTTTAAGATTAGAGCGAATCATAGAATCCAAACGCGACCCAGGATTGGGTGCAGACCTCCGATCAATATTGGGAACAGCCAGACTCTGCTGAGCTGCGGCTGCATTGACCAGGGTTTGGAACGCATCATGCGATGGACTGTAGAGGGTAGAAGTGATGGGAACCTGTGGTGACACAGAACTTCTCATAATTGGATGCGCGACAGGACTGACAGCTTCTGTTCTATAATCTCGCGGTGAACTTGATTTAGGTGTTTGTATGACAGACTGCTTAGTGTTGGGGGCGTTCCAGTGCTGGATTACATTCTGACGGCTCTGTAATTATAACATTAAATAAATACAACAAATTATGGGCTGACAAAGAATTGCCTCCCTGTCCCTAATGACTATTTGAGGGATCATTTGTAAATAACTGGATCAAATAATTTTGATAATCATGAAAGAAAGTCTTACATAATTAGGACTTTGTGCTCCTATTGGTGAATGTCGGGCTGACCATTGACTTAAATGTCCTTCCGATGGGCCCAACATTTGTGGTTGACTTTCACGAGTATATACAGACGAAGGTATCGGAACTACTGAGGACTGACTTGAACTCTGATTGTAATTCGGATAAGAGTTTGTCATTCGATTTTGTGTAGAAATTTTGGGATCGGTGTGAGAGGGACGGGACTCGACTTGATTGTGAACTGGTGTTGAACTACGACCATCTTTCTCACTAGAATTACTTCCTCGTCGGGTTAGCATTTGTTTAGAAGTGTTGAAGTCAATCATTATCTGATTAGTGCTCAGTTGGGACTCCTTATGGAAAGGCATCTTATTCTGTTTGTAGACATTCGGATGAAAACTTGGAGAATATGAATGACTAGCCGTTGGAGTGGGAGAACGGCGATACATCTGCTCAACTGCCGACGGGTCGAACACAATATTGCGCGACAATATTTCAGGTCTGTTCTGATCTATCAGCTGAACATCACTTCTTCTACGATTCGGATCAATTGACGAATTTGGGTTTCCGCCCATTAGAGGAGTTCCCAGAGTTATCGAACCACCCTCTCTATGAGGTGGCATTTGTCTAAGAAGACCTTCATATCGATTCTGTCCATAAACATAATTATTTGGTTGTTGGATTCCAGGTGTACCCTGAGTTATAGAGCCCCCACTCGGCGCAGAAACCGGAACTACCTTTTCTTTGTACATTTGAGGTGATAATTGACAAAAAGGTTTCCCTGAATTTATTAATGGAGGCGGCGGTGGCACTGAACTGGGTTTCGATACTTTATTCAAACCTCGATTGGAAGGCGAGGCTCTCGATCTGAGGACATCCTGAGAGGACATTCTTTCGCTCAAAGCAAATCCTTGATTCATGTGTCGGCCACTGTCGGGGTGTTTAATCAAATTGTAATTATCCTTAGTCTCTATGTTTGCCTCATTGGGCGGCGCCGATAGTTGAGTTGAGCCACGGTTTTGATTGGAATGTGCGGCTGGTATTAGTCCATAGGAAAAGTCATTTCGATTCATAGGCTTTTCTTTGAGAGACGGACTATAATTTCGTGGACTGAATGAATCGATTCGTCGATCCTTTTTGCTCAGGTCTTGCACTTCATAGTCATCGGCTTCTATGACAACATATGGGTGCGCCCCATGACCAGGAGATGGACTCGTATGTTGTCGATAAGAAGCCATCATAGCCAAACCTTCAGGTCTTTGAATATCAATATTTTTATAGCATAAGCGGGACGGGCTGTCTCTACTATTGTCAGCTTTGGTCATATCGATGATATTTTCACGTTTAATGATTGGTAAGGGATAGGTATTAGGACTGACCCCTTCACTACCATCTAATTTGGTCTCATTGCCAGTCATTGGCTGACAGTTAGTGCGCATTGGCTTCAGAGGGGACTGAAGACTCATTTCGATGGCCTGGTATATCAAATCCCGAACACACGTCGGCTCCTCTTTGCTTACATTTGAGACCAGCGATGAATTGTTGGACGAATGAGTTGACGGAGCGTTTGGGTTAATAAGAAATGGCGGCACTTTTTGACGGCTAATTAAATTAGAATCAGAAGTGCGTAACACAGAGTTCGAGTGATTTGTTTTGTTGACCATATCCACCGCAAAGGCCGCGTCATGACTGGCCGGCCTAACGTGTTTGTCAACGTTCTGATGTTGAAAGTATATGCTGTTCGAGGGCGGGAACACTGGCATTGCTGAATTGGCTCTGGGAGGAAGACTGACTGCAGGTGATGAGGACAGACGTTCAATGTCTCCATTTCCCTGACCCTCATCTGCACTCATTGTGGCACTACTATCGTAATCACTCTTAAGACTGGTTTGTGATGCACTCAACCCTTTGTAGTCCTGAAGTTTAGTGAAGTCTTCTCGAAAATTGGGATTAGTTGACGAACAGTCTATTGTATTACTATTATCCGGTTTTATGGCATTTATCTTTGAAATGCTGTCCATTTCGTCAATCGTTTTATTGATGGGGCTCGAAGCACTGGCCGTATCACTATTGCACCTATCATTGCCTTCTTCAGCACTAGAAGTCTCTTCGCTGTCGCCATCACTCAAATCATTCCAATACTCATCGGAGTCAGAGTCCGGATTTTTGCTGCTTTTTCCCGAAGCCATACAAAACTCTTTATAGATTTTATGTAAATTAAATGTAATTTTGTTTTTTAAATAGAAATCCCGACACTCTTTGTCAGTCTTAGTGCGGACCTGAGCAGCCACTGCATTCCAATTTTTGCCGACCTCTTTAATGGCGGCTTTCAGTTGTTCCACTTCATAATCGGAGAAGGAGAAATGAGTGGAGGAGTCGCTGTTGTGGTTGGCGTTTATCTGATCGTTGGTAGAAATCAAACCAATAGTGCGACTGATTCTCATCACACATCGAGGACACGCCGTTCTCACTTCTGCTGGAATATTCATTTGATTGGCATAGAGCTGTCGGGTGTCAGCGCTCATATCAAACCATTGTTGTGGCAAAGATTTTAAGCGTTTAACTTTTCTGCGCGGAGTTTTACAGGAGGGAAGGGGGCAATGGCGTCGCACGTTCTTGAAGTGACACATAAGACATACTCTGATACCTGGTTTGAACTGATTATTGCTTATGTTATACAGATTTAGATTCGAGAGCGAAACTGCCCTCGACTTTGAGAGGTTATCAACAGTTGCTTCGCAGAGACAGCACTGGTGGCTGGTATCACATATCGACTCATTGTTACCGTTGTTTTCTTCGTTATCACTAATAGTATCACATTTTAATCCATTGCCGCTTACATTTGAGTCAACTTTGACGTCAAGGTTAGCATTAACCGCAACAGTTGGGACAGTAGATATGCTACAAACACTAGTGGTCACCGTACTTGTGCTCACCACCGAAATGGTTGTTGCCATAGTTGTAGTGGTTGTTGTCACTGCAGTTGTTGTTTTGGTGATATCTTCTAAATTTTGTTGTCTGGAGATAACGGCCGGAGTGGGTCTTTGCTGTGTTTGTTGAGACTGTGCCTGAGCTGCGATCGCTTGTTGTTGCTGTTGTTGTTGAGCTTTGACCAGAGCTCGAGTTCGTTTTTTAACCTGTTTTCGCAGTAATTGCTTATAATTCTCACTCTTTTTTGAAAGATAGTAGTATTGGACGCATTCAGAGACACTTTTTCGCTCTAAAAAGCTGGCGATTAGTCCGAAATTTTTTGGGTGAAGTAAATATTTTTCTCGAAAAACTTCCTTTTCCTGATCTGTCCAAATGTTGAGAACCTGTCGTTCTTTATACTCAGCCATCGGATCCTCAATACTTCCGTTTAGATTAATATAATTATGTCTCTTATGTCTTGCATCTAAAAGAATGGGCGGAATCACAGCATAACTCCTCATTTTTTTGTCTTCTAATTCCTGTTCTTGTAATCCATCCATAATTTCTTCGAGTTCTGCGTCGCTTCTGATGCGTTGTCCGACGCGTGAAAATCTTTCTTTGTCTTCGCGTTGTTTTCGAAGTTCTGGGAATTGTTTCTCAAAATATTCTCTTAATTTAATGTCTTTTGCCTTTTTTGTGGGATTTGTTTCCTTTTTCTCCAACTTCTTGAGCCACGAAAGCATTAGCTTATCGTAAGTGTCGGTTAAGTAATGTTCTCTCAATTCCTTCTCATTATATCTTTTCTTAAAAAATTGAATCAATTTCTTCTTAAAACTCATAAAATTGCGTTTATTTTCATGATATACGACAGTATCTGAGGGCTGGTTATAGAGGGGCTGACAAATCAAATAAATAATTAATTAAATTTTTACGAAGACAAGTAACAAAAGTACCAGTTCCACAGAAGGGCCGAATTTATCGAACTGTGAGTGAGCTCTCATTGTTTTGGCCTAAAAAGGAATCACAATTAGTCTGAGCGGCAAAAGAAGGCAAAGACTCACTTTGTTGTCCGAATAGATGATTTGTGCGACACTCAGTTGCGACTCAAAGCCTGAATTGTCCTGAAACTCCTGGTTGTCAGCTGATGGCTTATTTGTGACCAGTTCCAAGTCTTGCTGCGGAAATCATTAAAAAGTGAGTCAAGTGGTAATAAATTGGAAGAGTCGAGTCATACGTGTTTTTTCCTTAGTTTAGATATTTGTGATTCCGTTTGAAGTATTTCTCTATCGATTTTATTAATATTTTGGAGTAATTCGTCTTTTGTTGACTTCAATGGAGACATGTCTTGTCTAATATCATCGTTAGGAAGAGTTGGTGAAATGGCTTCTACTTGAGGCACATACGCCGGTTCCTTAAGACAAAAATTGGACTTTAATTATAAACCAATATTATATAAAAGCAATTACTTTCTTGACTTCGACCACATCTCTGGTGTCAATGAGTAATGGCTGATGTATTGAAGGTCGGGAGTCATTAGTGAAGCCGAGTCGCGGCCTCTTATTCACATTCATGTCCTGAATCTCTTGTATTACATGCGGTTGAGATAAATGCTGTGAAGAGACCATCGCTTGTGTCTGATGGGGATGGCCTACCGGCAGATGTAAGCCATGCTGAACCATATGTATAGATGATGGCCCTGTGTGCTGACTTGTCGTAGTTGAAGGCATAGACAACGAAGATTGAAGGGCTGTGCCTTTGGCTCGATTTTCATATGGAGCGTATCGATAGGTTAGTTCATATCTGAGTGACAAAAGAGTCATTTTTATCACTTTTCTAATATGGGATTCCATCGAATCAATTAAATAGTAAGGATGTCAGACCTGTCCCTATTGACATATGGCGAAGACAGGCCTCCACTCGAGTTCAATAAATTGTAATCATTTTGTGGAACGTGTGGCAGAAGAGATGGACGTCTTCGCACTAAAGGCGGTTGTGTGTGACCAGTGGCACCGGTAGATTGGTTTGAACTCGAATGTGATCCACCACTCGGGTGATGAATATCATTGGATTCGTTTCTATTTCTATACCTATCGATCGGTGAGAACTCATGTCTATCGACCTATAAGTGATGAAGCGATCAGTGAAGACATTTCAAGAGAAAAGTCATTTGTTTACCGAATAGTTGCTCTCACGATAAGTCTGAGGACCGACAGCTGCTGAGTGGCCGCTATTGGCTCCGATATTATATAACGAACTTAAGTGATGGGGTATTGCAGACAAATGGGCGCCCGAATGATGGTAGGAATTGCGGACCGGTTCTTGTGTTGTTCCCGGATAGGGATACACACGAGTGCCCGGAATGCTCGACGAACTCAAATGGTCCGGATGCCGCTTCTGTAGGTAACCACCACTCGGTTCGTGTAAAGTCCTGTTCGAAGACATATTCAATGGATAAACCACTCAACAGATCACTAAACTAAAGAGTAGACTCCATTTCGATCACACTTTTAATCAAATCATTTCAATTGAGAGTCAATTTGAAAGTAAAAGCAAAACAAAATCAATTGATTCAGAATTGGATTAAATACGATTGAGTGGATTGGCTGTGGAGTGGCCGTAAGTGAGCCATCACTAGGGCTCAGGGATAGCAGCGCACAAACCAACGGCTCAGTCTATTCTTCAGTGGAGGGGTTGTGCCTTCAGAGTAACTAAAATTACATTTGAATGATTGCGTAGCACACAAGTACTCATTACTGACTACTATTGCATATAAGGCACACACTATAGAGTTGGGGTTTAGGGCAGCGAATCGTCAAAACAGAGCTGTTTTGCACCGATCAGGTAGTACTCAGTCTTGTCGACAAAATCCGAATCCAGTTCCACAGTTCCCTGCCTTCAAGGCTAGCACTGAGTCAATGAACTGACAATTACTACACTATTCTCTGCTCTATGTATGACAGGTTCGCGATCAGACCAGTCCATTACCCACACATCCCAACTGAAGGGAACCACAGCCTCTGCTTTGAAGGTCACTCCACACCACTGACAGTATGACAACAGATGCCAATACTAGCAATAATGAATGTACTTGTTCCTTTCTGGGCATCATTCATTCCGAATCATTGGCATTCGTAAATACCGTTACAATTTACACATCATTTTTTGCAACCAAAATACTGAATCATGTGATCCAAACTCACTCTAATTCTGACTCTAAAACTCCATTAAGTCTTTCGCCAACTAATCGACATTTTTTCTGGATAATTATTTATCTGGATAAGTTTATAAACAAAAATTTGGCAACACTTTGAGTTTGAGGAAATGGCAATAAATAATCTTAATTGTTCAATAGTAAAAAGAGCCTGGTTGCATTTGAAGTCTAGGAAATCAAACAAATATCAAAACTGATTCAACTAGAAATGAAAACAATAGAAATCAGAAATTAAATAAAAAGGAGATAAAGAGATGAATGATAGTTGTCTTGCAAATAATTGGAGTCACCTAAAGCCTACTCTAAACAATTGACATTCGATCGATTTGTGTGCAAAGAGGACTTCCCTATAATTATAGAAGAGTTCATTTGAAAGGATTTTAATTGGAACCGAAATTATGCAAATCATAAGAGACGACAAAAAGGAGGATATTGTGTGCACTGAGTCGGCTATACTCGGCTACTGAACAACTGTTTGAAGGCCAGCACTTGTGCCGTCCACTTGTCAACCCATTACATGTCTCTAATTAAAGGAAGAGCACTGACACTACAAATGCTAAATGTTTGCCATCGAAGGCACTAATTGTCTCATCAAAAGATATGAAGAGTAGATCGAAAGGAATCATTTGTACTCAAACTAAACCATTTTAAACATAAAATAAAATGAATCCCTTTGGAGAGGGTTTGGGAGGACTTACCGCTCAAACAACAATTTGCTATTCATTTGATTACACTTTAATTAAATGCAACAAAAAAACATAAAAACAAATAATATTTAAATTTAGTTTTGCTTTGAATGAGTCTTTGAGTTGATAGCAGTTTAACGATGAGTTTGCGATCAATTGATAGATAATAAGCATATAATTAGATAATAAAACATAAATGTTATTAATAATGATATTAATGTCGAATATATTGAATGACAAAACAATAGACCACAAAATTATTGATAATTAATAAACTCATGACTTGTGATAACATTTTGTGTCCAATTAATTGACACCAATTTCACAGTTGTGTACATCTTTTCGATGAAAAGCTCCTCATTTCACTACATTTGACACTCAATTCACATATATTTTACATTTCCTTTTTATTAAATTTTATTCAAATCCCAATAAAAATCACTTCAAACGACGTTTTAATCAAAAATATTTAAACATTGAAAACATTTTCACTTTTAATTAAAACTTAATTCACTATAAATGGCGTGACTTTACAGCCAAACAATTTCTCACTCATTCTCTCTCTCTCTCTCTCTCTCTCT
>JAQIWP010000165.1:0-35712 GCA_034695525.1 Euzetes globulus
TTCTATAACATTACCAAGCTGAAAATTATATAATATAGACACTTACAATTTTGGCAAATTTTAAAATGTGATTATGGAAATTTTTATTATTTTAACAGTATACCAGCACAAAATGGCATTCAATGGCCACAATTCTTCACAATTGATGACAACATTATCTCTCCGTACTATGAGATCGATTCTGAACCCAAATCTGATGATCATTTCAGAATCGGATTAAAAATCAATGAATGCCAATATTTGTGGAAAAAGTATATAATTTAAAACAAGCTGTCAATTCTCGTTTAAAATAAATGAAGTTGTTTAATTTAAATTGATATAATATCGTATTAGAATCAAATTGAGTTAAGGCAAGTTCAATGATTTTATTTCAACTTCAATTATATTTCTGATTTCTTCGCATTTAAAAATAAGTGCTTGGCAAAAGAATAAAAATACATGAATCTCTGTCCGCACTAACATCATATATGACAAATAAACTTAGATGATAATCAGTGAGAAAGTTCAATTTAACTGTCGCATAATATATTTCAGTTGATATTTAAATTCTTTTTCTCGCAAATAAAAAATTGAAAATCAATTTGACAAGTTTCTTTAAAAAATTGCCAATTTGTGATCAATAAGTTGATAAGTCATCGATAAGTATTGAAAATATCCATTTGATTCTAATTTGAAAGATTATAAACGATGATTATAAGAAGGGGGAAGCCATAGGGGATATAATATGTATACACCCCTGATGTCGAGAATTTGCCAAATTCCCCCTGGTTGAGAAAAATTTTAAGAAAAACACGCAGAGAAACGGACCCCCTCAGAATTGCCGTTGCGCGAAGCTTAATGGACATTTTTCTCAAATTACCTCCATTTTGTCGGCCATTTTCGGTTATTTTACTAATTAAACTGTGTTTAAACTAAATTAAAGACAATTTAAACTAATTTAAGATTAATTTAACTGGATTTAGGCAGGAATACGGAACAAAATGGCCGCTGGTATTAAAAAAAATACCCATCCTTATATCTCGCCTGAGGTTTGAGAAAAAAATCCGCCATTTTACCCTCTCCTCATACTACCTTAGCTCTCGGATCTTGGCTACCCCTGATTATAAGTGTCAGTAAGAAAAAGTAATTGAGAAAAAAACATTATCACATCATCTACATGTATGTGACCTTGATCAGTGGCCTTGTTCTGCTACACAAAGTAAATAATAAAACATAATTGAGCTATTATAAGTAAAAGGAGGAAAATTTAGAAAACACTTTTGACAAATTATATAAAAATGATTATTAATTATATTTATCTTTGTCTTGTCTTACACTTATCTTTTATCATTTAGTCGAGTCATAGATACAATTTTAATAAAATACTAGTTTTAGTTGATCTTAACATTCAGTCGCTATTCACTCTTTAGTGAGTTTCAATTATTAAACAACATAATTTCCAACAAAAACTTCCTCTATGAGTTATTAAATAAATGGTTGAAATGTTTCTTCGTTTGATTTTCGCACTTATTTTCATTAGTTTTGTTAAAACTGATGACCAAAACATAGTTAGCGTTAGACTTAAAAATGGTTTAATAAACGGCAAAATTGAGACATCAGTTGATGGCAAACAACTTAATGTATTTAAAGGAATACCTTACGCACAGCCACCGGTAGGCGACTTGAGGTTCAAAAAGCCTCTGCCTGTGAAGGAATGGGTGAATCCTATCAATGCTTTCAAGTTATCCAAAGTTTGTGCTCAAGACTTGCAAATGCTTCATATGTTGGGCTCATTCGTAGAGATGAGTGAAGACTGTCTTTATTTGAATATATGGTCACCGATTGATAATGAAGATAATGAAATACTTAAGCCGGTTATGTTTTTCATACATGGTGGTGCCCTTCAATTTGGAAGTGCTTCCGAAATGCAGTACAACGGCCAAGTTGTAGCAGCCAAGGGCGATGTTGTAGTCGTTACCATAAACTACAGGTCTATTATCTGTCTTTATATTTATAACTGAAAACACCAAATATCTGTAGACGTATCAAAATTGCTAGATCTCAGGAAAATGTATTCACAAAAAAAATGAAGAAAATCCAAGGGAAATATCAATTAACTCTCTTTGACCTTCTTTGCAATTTTTGTCTAATTCCAGTTCAGAATATTTTAAATTGAGTTTTACATAGTTTTTAAGCTAAACTATTCAAATCTGTACTGAATCAGTAGGGTTTTAATTCAAGACTAAGTTTTTGATGCGACCGACTCTCTCTCTATAGACACTTCACTAGGTCTTAATCTACCCTAAAATTATTATAATTCAACTAATCTTAATAACGAGAGAATATCCTAGCTAATCATTGTTTACACTTTAACATACACAAAGATTGAATGCATTTGGTTTTCTCTACTCTGGTTCTGATGACGCCCCGGGAAATGTTGGCCTTTGGGACCAGACTTTAGCTTTGGAATGGATTAAGGATAATGTCAAATATTTTGGCGGTGACCCTGAAAGAATTACAATTTTCGGAGAGAGCGCAGGCAGTTGGTCTGTTAGTCTTCACCTGCTGTCTCCCGCCATTCGAAACCTGTTCCATAATGCAATCATGCAATCCGGTGCCTATCTCTTCAACTTTATTCGGGACTCACCTCAATATAATCTAAATATTTGGCTAAAAGGGGCTGAGCTTATTGGATGCAGTGATGACCAAGCTGTCGACAAATTTACTCCAAAAATAATGGAATGCCTAAGAAATGCAGAAACGGAAAAGTTGATCTCCATCGACAGTTTGCCCCAGCTCAAAGAAGGCACAATTAATCTCTTTCCTTATGTTGTGGTCGACGGACAGTTTTTACCCCAAACGCCAATCGAAATGATTAAATCTAAAGATTATAATAAAAATATTAACCTAATGGTGAGCACAACAGGTGACGAGGGTAGTTTTCTCCTACCTTTTGCAGTCGATCCCATCAAATATCATCCATTAACGCCACAAAACCTAAGCTATAAACAGGCTTTCGATGAATTGAGTCATATATCTGAAGTCATTCGCACAAATGTTGCCCACACTGGCGAAGAAGTGGCTAAATTATACTTCTTGGGACTCTCCGATGATAATGACTCTGATTTATTGAGACGTACTATTGGTATAGCTATTGGAGATTATTTATTAGGCTGTCCTACTATTACATTTGCCAAAGAATTCTTCAAAAGCAGTGATTACAAGAGCAAAATCTATCAGTATTTGTTCAACAGTAAATCAAATGTGGAAATGCCGATGTGCTCCAAATGGATGGGTGTGTGTCATGCAAATGACATCGCTCCCACTTTTGGTTTGTCTTTTATTAACCCTGATGATAGATTCACTGACAGAGACAGAGAAATATCCGCACAAATTATTCAATTTTTGACTGATTTTGCAAAAACTGGGTCGGTTTTCATCGGGAATGACAGAAACATTTGTCTAGGAGTTATTTAAATGGACTCCTAAACTGATCGGATTTGTGGGACAATTTTGGCAGAATTTGGCAAAATAGGGCTATGATCTATTAATTGTCTACCACAATTTTGCTAAGATCTAGGAGCTATTCCCAGAAATCCGAAAATCGTTTTTGTCATTCCTGGTTTTAATGAAAATATATTTATCGCATCTTGATTAATTATCCTACTCTTGTTCTTTTGGTATAAATAGTATTCCGACGCCACAAAATGGTAGCCAATGGCCACAATTCTTTGCAATTGATGACAACATAATTGCCCCGTACTATGAAATCACTACTGAACCCAAATCTGATACTAATTTCAAAATCGGCTTTAAGATCAATGAATGCGAATATTTATGGAGAAAGCATTTATTATAAAACTGTTTGATAATAAACTTGTTCATTTATGCTCTAAAATTTAGAGCCTTAATAGTTCCGTTTTGCTTCTAAATAGTCTAATATATTTCAAGCTGTAATATTCTGACCAATAATTTGCATGCGCCAATTTGCATTATACAAACTTATGATAATTACAAGTTTTAACTAAAACTAAAACTTTTTAATGTGCAAGCCTTTGAGAAAAAAAGCTCCTACCTAATCTAAGAAAATTATTAATAACCTTAAAATTCAAAAAATATTTCAATATCTTTTAAAATATAATATAAGATATAATTTTTATTTTGTAACACATTTAGCAGTTATGGTAACAATAATCCATTCAATAACTTGAAACTATTGTCTAATGAGACTAAAAATGTTATATCAATTATTTGATGACCAAGATCAGTTTCTATGGTTTTTAATTCGTTGATTCGTTGTCATCTTAATATTTAATCAACTCACCAAATATTTTTGATTTAATCTATAGACTGGTGTAAGACAATTGACTTAATTTTCAAATTTAAGTCTAAATTCCTTAAAATAACAGTATGGTTAATTTTTTTAGCCGCCATGACTAAAAATGGCAATTTTGAAGGGATCAGTTTCTATACGTTTTTATGAGACAATTTTTTCAAAACTTAGAGGGATAAATCTCAGACCTAGGGAGAATTTTATGAAATAACCATAGCTCATCACTGTGTAAAACGAGTAATTCCTTTTGTTAAATAAATCCTCAAGTATAGAAAATATATCCTGGTTTAAGTGCTTATGTATTTTACGGATTTGACAATTGTTTTATTTTATCTATGATTTCAGAATAACTTCGGATAAAAGAGTGATATTTGAAAAAATGTCAAATCTTATTCTCATGGATTACCAAAAGGGATATCACTTGAAATAATTGAGTTGTCGTTGAGATAAATAAAACAATATATAAAATCATTCATTTCAATCACTTACTTAAACATTTCTGTGAAAGTACAAAACAAGTGAAAATGTTTTCGAAAGTGTCGGTCATTTGTGTAATATTATTGGCGTCCACTTCAGTGGATTGTTCTCAAATTCGTGCGGCCCCTTATTTAATGCCATTGGATAACAACCCGCCGGACGTCAGTGAAGCCATCAAGACTTCAGGTATTAAAGAGTTTATTTTGGCGTTTGTATTGGCGCCCAGCACTGGAGGATGTGTTCCCACTTGGGATGGAAATATCAAACAAAAAGTATTGAACAAAAAAATAATAGTTGAATTAGTTATTAAAAATTGAACTGACAATTGTTTTGTCGAAGGTTTCAGAGGACACACAAGTTTTAAAAATTATCGAAACTATTCGGTCGGCCGGTGGAGACGTGTCCGTATCATTTGGTGGTTACCACGGCCTCGAATTGGGAAACCCCAAAGGCTGTTCTGATGCTCAACAGTTAGCAGACGCCTATCAGTTGGTTATTGACAAATACAGCTTAACTCATATCGATCTGGACATCGAAGGCGACGATTTAGGAGATCCTGACTCAGAACACAAGAGATTCAAAGCAATCAAGATATTAAAGGAGAAAGCAAAGGCTAAGGGCAAACAATTGTTTGTTACTTTGACACTTCCATCAACAACTGTTGGTTTGAGTGATTTAGCCAGAGATGAAATGAGAAAAGCCATTGAAGATGGGGTTGTTATTGATTTATATAAAGTTATGTAAGTTTTTAATTATTTTTTCAAAAGTTTTGAGCACTTTTTCAATTGCAGGGCATTTGATTACGGAGGAGAGAAAACTGAAATGACCGCAAGTGTCACCAGGGTAATGGAGCTTGCACATGAACAGATTAAGGAAATCAGAACAGACCTTAACGACAAACAGGTCTATGCGACCACTGGTCTTATATTAATGAATGGACACACAGATCAAGTGTCAGAGCTCTTCGATTTAGAGACTTTTGAAAGATTAGTCGATTATGCAAAGGATAAAGAATTGGGTCGAGTCTCGTTCTGGTCTCTCAACAGAGACCGTTCCTGTGACCTCAAAGTCGGTTGGGTTAGTGGTGTGTGCAGTTCTGTCCAACAGGACCCTTTCCAATATTCAAAGTTGCTGTATAAATTTGAATCGAATACGTCTGAAACACATGAGCCAAAAACAATTACTCCTCGGCCAACAGTTCCTCAACCGACTACACATTCACTTGATAGGACTACTGGATCAATTAATGGATCAACTACTGGATCAACACAGACTGTTGAAACTTCTACGCTTGAAGCAAATGCTTCGACGACGCCGCACATCAGCACCAGTCGAGTAACTTTTTCACCCATCATCGATGATGTCGACTGTCGTAAGGCTCCGGACAACGCTCACTTCCCCTACAAGAATGATTGTCACGAATACATCCGTTGTTATAATAGATTGGCACACATTGAGGTCTGTGCAAAAGGTACTATTTATGACACAAAGCTTCATCTCTGTAATTGGCCTCAAAGTGTCGACAGACCTGAATGTAAATAAACTAAAATTTTTATTAATAGTTTAATCAATTTAATCAATGGTTGAATTTAAAGAATAATGTTATTCGCAAAAGTAATCAGAATGAAAATAGTTAAAATGTATCTAGTATATTATTATGAATAAAAAGCTGGTTGATTCAGCTGAATTGAATCACTTTAACTAGATTCTAGATGATAATCCAACGTATTCATGTGCTTTAAAATTAAAGATTGAGATTCTTAAAGGAGGCCTTCAAAAGATCGTTGACAATAACGAAAATAGAAATTCCGAACCAAAGACTCAAAATGGATGCCATATAACAAAGAAATTCTGTGGTTTCCATCCTTGGCAGATAAGAGTAGATTTGCTGTGGTTCCCACGGATTGTTAATTACAATAACCGAGCGATTATCCTTGAACATAACTAATATAAAGTAAATTATCAAGTAGAGCTCTGTCAAATAGTTTTGAAAGAATTACCAGCAACAAGTACCATGCACAATGCTTGCTCGCCAAACATACCACAGATATAACAATAATAGGCAGATGACATTCTATGGAACAGGAGTGTGACCTAGTGTGCCCTGTTTGGCGAGCGACCATTGTACTGGCGATAAATGCCATTCAAGACTTACACATACTGTCGATAACAACGGGCTTAACAAAGTTTTTGAGGCAATCCATTTGATGACACTGTCTTTTGCACTCATTGTTCAGTGTAATTCTTTCCAAACAATTAGTTTTGAATTGAAAAGTGTCACTGAGTTCTCCCTGTATAACAGTATTCTCATTGGATATGGCCTTACATTTAGTAATGGTTTGTCTGATTTTGCACTTTCGAATACATTCAATTCTCGACATAAACTTGGTTGTCGAAGAATAATCCAAACAATCAGTTTTGTAGGGTTTACCCAATAACCGGTAAGATTTGTTGTCATATGTCAGGGCTGTAAAATATCCAGGTTTAATGAAAAAAAGATTCCATTCGAATCCTGTGTAAATTTGTCTGCCGTCGTGAAGATACAAATATATGACATTATGTTCGCGAAAATTCTTTGACAGCTTTTCGAAATCGATTTGAAATCGGAAAAAGTGATCGTTTTCCAAGATCAACCATTCATGACCTGCAAGTAAACTCAATTAGATTGGATCTCTAACTTAAACAATTGCGATTGATTGATTTCTCACTATTGAAAAGCTTTAAATTTATATTAAGACACGAATAGTTGTTATTAATTGAAAGGAAAGAATTTTTCAGAACATATTCTTTCAAATCCTTCACAACTTTGCCATTGAAATGTTGTGAAACTTTTGTAATCGTTTCCTTAATGTTACTAATGCCAAATAGGTGTCCAATTGTCTTGTTGCTTTCGAACTTGTGGTCATCAGATATTCTGGGAGCACACAATGTGATGGCCGGCAGTTGTCGGCTCTCTATATCGAAGTCCTGTTCTAAAGAGATAACTGTCGGATACTCGAAGTAAATGCAAAAAATGAAGTATAAGTGATATAAACAGCCAAAGGCTAATGTTATGTATAAAATCAGATCGGTTAAGTATTTTTTAAAATACATTTTGGTATTTTTTGTGTTTTTGCAACTTGCTCTATGTTTGCTTCAAACATATTGACTCAAAAAAATCAATTTTATTTAATAAATATTTTACTTATATAAACACCATAATAACATTTCTAATTCAAAATATAATATTTGTCAATTTTTTTATTCGCTTTTATAAATCAATAGAAATACATTAAAAGATGAATTTTTCACCACGATTATCATTCATAAATTAGAATAAATAGTGAAACAACATATTTAAAATTCAAATTTTCAACAGTTTAAACAACAAGAATACTTCATTTGCTAATTGAATTTTTATCCTTCAAAATTTTGATTGAAAACCAGATAAGCATGGTGAAATGAATGAAGAATTGGGCGGCAATTAGACCTAGCTAGTAATTATATGAAAAATTGAAATAAAAGTATTATGAAGTGATGATACGGTCCCCCAAACAACACATGTGTGACAACAAAATAAAGTCATTTAAATTTAACCTTTAATTTAATTCAAATCAATGATTTGCTTTCATATCCCAATAAGTTTATTCTAGATATAGTCATTTACTAAATTATTCTAGGCTAATCTGAATTTTAAGGTAATAAATTTCGTTTTTTGCAAGTACAAAAAAATATTGAAAAATGTTTGATTTTTTTAAATGTATCAAAAATTGAATAACACCTCAACTTTTAAAACATTTAAACATTTTATTCATTTGACTAGAATCTAATACAATGGAGAAGACATGTGAAGACATTAATAAATGGATAATTGAATTGAAGGCCGAATTGTCGAACGAAGAGTACATCCGAATGAATTACAATACGATAATCAAATCAATACTCGAAAGACTCACTCAAATCGATGTACAAAAAAGCGGACATCTATTCAATTCAGTATTGGAACCATTAATGAAGACTATGGACTACAATAGAAGACATCCGTCACCGCAAAGAAGTATTAGTTTCGTTGAGTCAATTGAAATTCTGACCAACAAAATGGTGATCAGTTCGGAACAGTTGACAACAAATTCGTTGAATATTCAGAACCTTTTGGTTAAAATTATTAAACTTATGCTAAAAGACAACAATTCTGATGACTATAACAGCGAATCGATTATCAAAATAACAGATAAAATGTTTAAATTTCTCGAAACGATCCGAGTTTTGCCGAAATTAGAGCCAAACTCCTATTTAGTTATTGTTTTGAATAATTTAATTCTGAATACAATTCGTTGTATTTATTTATTAATTAATAACTTTAATTATAATATAAAAAGTCGTGATTTGAACCAATTTTGCGGCGAAATGTTGGGAATACTGAAGACTTTCGCTTTCTATGGTATTTCTGATTATGATGTCTCACAAATCAGATACTCAGCACTGTTTCCCTCGCCTTTCATCCAATTAAATGGTAAAAATAGACTAAATATTTTCCGTATTGAAGGCAATGTCTTATTTTTCTTTTTAAGAACTAATGGACAGCGGATCCAATGATAAGAAAGGTTCAGTCAATAGGAATCGGAACAAAAAGGGCAAAAATAAAAATAAATTAAATGCCGAAGACTTGGAAGACGACAACGAAAGCATTGCTCTGAATGACAGATCTTATGTCAAAGTAATGACATCTGACTCGGAGTTCTCCTCTTCAGAATATGAAACGACGCAAACCGTCGATGACTTACGCGTCCAAAAGTCGACCGCAAATAAGATCCGTCACATTTCCTATGAATGTCTGTCGTGTTCTCTGAGTATATTCGACAAGAAAATCATATTTGGTTTTTGGTCGTCTTTCATTCAAAGCTCAACTCCGGGTTCATTGCTTTGGTCGATATCTAAAGAGCCGTCATCAAGAGTCAAGTCATCGGCCCTAAACTTTTTGCACAAACTTCTAATGACTGGCAATCCCTATGTCATGACTCTGGCCGACGAGTCTTCTATAAAAACAACTAAATATATGTCATTTACTCCTTTGTCTCAATCTTTGGCACAAATGGTGGCAGAAATACACAACGAAATGCACTCAATACTATTCGCAGAGACAAACACTTCAGTTCTGGTCCAGACTTTCAAATGCCTCTCCCTTTTAGTGACAATCAGTCCCTATAAGAAACTGCAAAAAGGACTTCTCTTCAATTTGTTTGACAAATCATTATCTTTGTTGAAACACAAAGACATACAGATTCAGAACTCATGTCTGGCTCTGTCAGTGAAAATCTTCGAATTAGAGCCGTTTCCAGAAGAGATGAAGACATTTATTGAGACAAATAATGGGATAAAAGCGGTCAACAAATTGTTGGATCACTCATGCGATGCAATTATGAATAAGAGGTCAATACTTCTTTGCGGCGAATCTTTGAAACTGTTGACAACTTTTTTAAAGCAAAAGCAAATAATCGATTATCTTCTTAATTGTGAAGACGTTAGCTTAAGTTTGGAACTATTGATGACTGTTTCGGCTAAATGTCTGGAAAACGAGACTTTTGTATCGAATCTCGTCATTCAGAGTCTTGTCTGTAAATATCTGTTCTCTTTGGGAACTATTCTCAGAACAAGGAGTACATCAGATTCAATGGAAAAACACAGGAACTGGTGGTTATCTATACTAAATTCGAAGCTAATCATCTCAGGTCTGAATCGTGTCGACCCATCGATACCACTCTCAACACAATGCGTTATCATTGACTTCATTTCTACTATAAGTTCAGACATTTATGAATCATTCGAACCGAAACTGAAGTTTCATTTAATTTCTGTTTTGATCGCAATTTTGCGAAACCAGGAATCAATAGCTGAAGATCTGAATTGTCAGTCGGCAGCCATTCGCTGTTTAGGTGTTTATCAGTCCTTCAAATCAATGACTGAAGATTTGAATTACTTATTCGACATTTCGATGCTTGCGGTCGAAATTATAGACAACTTTTCCGAAACATTTTACCAAAAAAAGTCGTCTCATTTGTTACTATATCAGAGTTCTTGGACTTTAGCCAACTTTTGCGATATTCTTAAGAAGTCCCATTTGGACAACACTTCTGATATTAAGATTGACTTTCTCTTTAAACTAATCGGAACCATTTTAAACAATTTCGACATACATTTTGCTAATTCTATGCAAAACGAAAACATAAAAACCAATTTCGTTCGCTGTTTGGGAAGTGCTTTGTATTTAGTCCTCATTAGACAACAAAAACAGCAAACAATTGATTTAAAATCCAATTTCACTAATAATTATAACAAAATGAGTTTGAATTTGATCCGAAAATTCATAAACACTTTAAATAATTCCAAGAGCTTTAAACTTCAGTGGAATATTTGTATTGCTTTCAGTTATTTATTAGAAATCGATTTGTTTTTAGACTTATGTCAATGCGATTCGGATTTGCCTAAAGTCGAGAGCAGTTTCTTCATTAATTGTGACAATCGAATGATCGATAATATTTTTGCCACTCTTTTCAATGTAATGAAGAGTTCGCGTAACCATAAGGTCCAGTCATATGCTGTTTATGCCATTTGTTCCACAAACAATCACTGCTTCGGTGAAGACAATTTCAAATCCTTATGGATTTCAATCTCAAACTTCTTAATCCATAATTACTTATCGGTTCCAATGAATATCAGAGACAATTGGTTCGAAAAGTTTTGTGTTTCTATCAATAAATTTATAATTAATTATTTCAATGATGAGATCAAAAATGACCCTCAAATACACGAAACAATAAACAATTTATTGACTTTTTTAAGCAACGAAACACTTTTTACAAACAGCACTCAGAATAACTCAGAATTTGTTATCAATCTAATAGAGAATCTCAAAAAATAGTATACTTGTGTGCCTTTATAAAGATCACACCATTCAAAAAGGACAATGGTTAGTTCCAATGAGATTGCCACTCGCATAAAACCTTTTGGCAATAATTTATCAGGATCATTATTAGCTTGCAAATTTTTTTTAATTGTCTGTGATTTTAAAACTAATTAGGGGTTTGCCATATGTTTGCTAATTGAATATTTTCTATGTTTTGACAAAATTACTTTTTTAATGATAGCTATATTTAATGAAAAAATGTTTTATATTCAAATATATTTTTAATTATCCATAATTTTATTTGGAAAATGAAATTTGATTTAATTTGATGAATGAATGATTTAAATTTTCTACCATTAACAAGGTAACTTCTCGGGCATCAACTCTACCACTTAAAACCCGATTTTTCTTCAAACGATTCAAAGCAGAATTAGATAGGCTAATTTATAACACTCATTTACTCATAAAGTTTTAATGAAAGATTGATAAAATGTACAAGCATGTCTGGAAATTAAAGTATTCCTTAAACTCAAAATTTTAGCTAGGCTATTATAGATATATATCTTGGTTGAATTCTATAAAAGAGACTAAAGGAAAGTTGTCCGAGAAGCTGCCGAGTAAGTGATAAAAATATTATAAAAATTCAATTATTCATTATTATATCATAACTTATATTTTATAACTTTTATTTGAATCATTAAAATTTTATATCAATTCCAGGCTTTTTGATTTTTTTAATCAATATTTTTTAATAATATTAAGGAGTTGTTAAAGTCATTTCAATCAGAATTAATGTCAGATTTTAATCTTTAATCTTAACTCCATAACAGATTAAAAAATTAGCATGACAAGCGAGTAAGAGGAAGCTAATTGCATTTCGTTGCAAATTTAAATCGACAAAACAAAAACAGGCGGATATACTTTGAAATAAGTTTAAAAATAAAGTTTAATAAATGAACAAAGATGAGACAAAATATTTGTTCTGATTCACTATAAGAAACTTTGGCCTTGGCAATGGCAGAAATGTTTATCCAAACATTTGAAAAGCTATCGGATATGTGTGGGAATGACATCTTTTCCATTGATTATCACCTATTTATTGAAACTAATTTATTAATTTTTTATCGCTGTCATAACTTGCAAGTTTTAATTAAAATCTTTTCCGCCGAGAACCAGGCTATAGATTGAACCAAATTTATTCCAAAATCAATTATTTCAGGAATTCAATTAAACTTGGAATTTTTATAACTAAATAAAATATCTATAATTTATTTACAAATAAGGAAATTATTATTATTATTATTATTATTATTTGAAGAAATGGTAGTTCTACCGAAAAAAAAACAAAAATCGGTATAAAATCTGCGAATAAAATAATAAAAATTGATTTTAGTTTAGAATTTTATGAGTAAACTCCAGAAGTCTTTATTTTATTTTTGTTCATCTCTTTGAGTGCTCGTCCGAAACGTCAGAATTTGTTTTTAATAGGAATTCCATAAGAAGTTCTGAATAATGAGTTTGGTTTTATTTTTGAATATTAATTAGTCTCGATATTTAACGAAAACTAACCGCTCACTGATTCATAATATCTCTAAGACATTGCTCTTATTAAGATCTGAGTTCATCTAATGATTGTAATTCATTACTTAATTGATTGCAAGACTCATTCAATTTATTAATTATATTTCAAAATTGGTTTTAAAAATTTTGATAAATGTTTGGAAATAAATCAAAGGATATTCAGATAAAATTTCTGATTAAACGCTTAATTAAGGAATTATTTAATCATTTTTGACGTCAAAGCCAAAGGAGTAGACTTCGAATATAAAATTCAAGTCCAGTTATGCATCTGTATATTATAATAATAATCTGATTGTGCAAGCAAATAATGATAGACTACTAGATCAGAATGAAGTGGAGTAGTTGTTTCAGTCTAGACGTCCAACGCGGAAAGGCATTCCAACCTTTTAATTGTGAACTTTCCAGAACTTTCAATGTTTTGAAGCTTATCCTATAGTTTAGGACCTAAAGCATGAATGAATTAATATTTTAAAGATATTTAATGAAACAGGATCATTTTTTATCACTTCTCAATAAATGTTTTATCGACTCAACAAATTATTTTGCAAGTTCAATAAACAGATTTACTTATTTACTTGAAAAAAGCATAATTTGTGAACTTGAAAATAAGAACAAAAACCAACAGAATCATTTTATTAATCATCCGTAGATTGTGACTATCAGTCTAATTAGTTTAATGTCTTTTTTTGAATATTTGTGAAAAAGTAGTAAACTAATTTAAATAAAAATAAATATCAAATTTATTCATAGACTGTCATAGTTTATTTATTCGATAGAAAAGGAGAAAATAAATTTTCTATAAGTTTTTCTTATTCAAGAGAATAATATTTAACAAGAATACAAAGTTCAAGAATATGAGGTCAATAACTGTCTGTTGAGTTATGAGAGAAAAACTACAATAAAAAGATATTTATTAAGAATTGTTTTGAGAGAAAAACATTTTGAGTTATTACAGTCAAAGCTCGTTGTTATGGATCGGTTATGTTGGCTAAATTGAGGGATAACTTGGAACGAGTGACAACAATAGACTGTAAAATGCAATAAAATCTTTTAGAATGGTCCATTATATGAGGAATAACAACGAGCTTTGACTGTATATGAAATGAGAGTTTCATATCTTTTATTTCAGACAAATTGAGTCCAATATTATATAAGATTATATATATTTTTATATAATAGACGCGTTTGTGACGAGAGGTGACAACAATTATCTCGAAAACCATATCTAGATTTGTCTCCACTTCACGTAGAAATGAAAAACAAATTCTTATATAAGTATACAATATTGCAGATGTGCAAGATTGCTGCTTTAACTGTTTAATATCAAATGTTATGATTCATGGAAAACTTGATCATTCGAAACACGCAAGCTTAGATGTTGGCAGAAGTGAAAGTTTGACAAGATTTAGACAAGGTCTTGTGCTAAAATGAATCAATTTTGATTGAATTAGAGTTTGGCTAGATGCTCATTCATAGTTGCCAGCAATTAAAAATATATTTGGGCAGATGTCATGTGGTAAATGGCTTCTGTTCAAATTGAACAGTTACATAACCACCTTGATCACTAATGCACGACAATGGTGAATAATTATTTAAGCAGACAATAGAAGTTTTACGCTCTGCTGTTCAGACAGTTTTTATATAAGTGACTCACAAATTGAATTTGAGTTCTGGTAAACAGAATAATAGATTCTTTTCTATAAGTGACCAACTTATCAAACTTATGGGCATTAGTCTAGTCTTTTGTCTTCCAGTTAAACCAACAAGCAGTCTCTGTTACCAGTTTCAATGTGACCTTACAACTTATTAACATAGAATATGGAATCAGCCAGATCAATAGCTTTCAAGTATTGGAGTAAATGAGTGCTTGGTATCTTGGTTCAATTTAATAAATGACTGTAAAATTAATCAAAGTGTAAAATTCTGATCTTAAAAAATAATTATGTATTCAAAGTAGTAGATAATCTGGAATATTTTTGCCTAGTTTAGAGCCGCCCAGAGGGGACTCAGTGCTGATTGAAAATAGATTATCAACAAATATGGTAAGCGATGCTGATATCACTCAAACCGTTAGACTCTAACGGCTCTAAAAATTAATTAATTTGAAACAATGAATCCTTTCCACTCATAGTTAGATAATAACTGACATTGAATTTTGATATATGAAAGGGTATTTCGAAAACATATTTTACAAGAGAACAGATAACAGATGTCTTTTGTAGATAACTGTGCCTAACGATTTGTATTCATACAAGTTTACAACTAAATGAACGCATCGTTTAAAAAATTATAATTTTTTAATCATTTTTTCGGTTTTGAATACAAGATAGACATGAATTGAAAGAAGAAAAAAGCAAAAAAAGAAATACCGGTTTTTGAAAATGTTTGTGATATGAGTCACGCCATCAAATCTATTAAAACAGTATTCAGGATATACTGTATTAAAGGGTGTGTTTTGTAGTGCGTCTACACTTTATATGAAGAGTGAGGCACAGACCGGAGCCGGCATTCAGCATAAGTCTCTCTTTGACTCCACTTCGCATCTCATCCAACATTTAAACCATACAAACAATGGCACCAACTTTGGGATACTGGAACATTCGTGGAGTAAGTCCAATACTCATTTAATTATCCATCTCATTCTTATTTAATATGCTTTTTGATTAATTTGTCTAATTTGTCATTAAATCAATTGAATTGAATTGAATTGTTGGCACTCAATGTATTTCAACTGAAACTGATTTCCAATACAAAAGACTTTTTAAAAATCAAATTATCTTTTAAACATTTAAACTATATATTTAATTTAATTTGACTAGCGAATAAATATGAGCAGGGGTTATGATACTATCCTTTCAGGATAGTTATGGAAAATTATCAGAGAAACATAGAATGAAAAGTTCAGTTAATACTTCATTTCTGTTTCTCTAATTAGTGTAAACGTACCATATTTTTCAACAAGCAAAATACTGTTTTCCGTTGATATTTTGCAAGAATAATATACTTGTTGGTCTCTCAGCGCTAAACAGACTCAAAGCTGCTTAACTTTGAATGTAGTGCCGTAACTGTTGTTGATAGCTGTGTCACCCAGCTCCCCCTTCCTCCCGAGTCTTTCATAAAAAAAAGTATTTTGGCAATACTAGCTTGTTGGTCCATTGATTAACTATTTGATTAAAAAGAGTAATCGATTCTATGTGGCCTATATAACTGACAAGCTCATATTTAGTTTCAATTCTTAACGTTTTTTCTCGCATTTTAAATATGAATAATCTGTTAATTAATATAAAAAGAAAACGATTTGAATATTATTTTTATTCAGCTCTGAATAAAGTTCAAAAAATTTTCTTTTGATGAAAATAGCATTTCTTGTTTGAGACATTGGTGCAAGATTAATTAAGGAGTTGGATGCAATTCGGGGCGGATTAAAATCATGCAATTCTGGCAAAAAACGCCTCTAAAATGCATTGATTCTCATGAATAGTAATTGACTGAACGGACAGTTTATAGGAGTGATGGGTCATCACTGATATTAAAGTTGTTAGAATAAAATCATTTGATTAAATTATTAGTGGCTCAATGTGTTTTTGCCATTCCTCTCCTGTTCACGAGTGAGCGCCAGAAGTCACTTCTATTACAATCGTATGAATCGCTTCTGTGCTTAAATATAAATAATTTTTGGGTGGATTTGATTTAAGATATTTTCCCTCAAAGTAACAAAAAGTCAAATAAAAAACAAATACCAAATAAATCTTTTTAAGAATTTTTTTTATTTAGTCAAAAACTTTTCTTTTTTGCGTTTCCCAAACGCACCGGGAGTTTAAGGTTAGACCTCATTTTGCAGACATCGCATCGCATACTTTTGACAGTACTTTCCAGACATTGCCTTTAAACTGCTTTTTTCGATAAATTTTAATGATATTGAGTTCCCATTCTTTACTTTATAAGTTGTTAACCAATTTTTTTTGTTAACCCCTTGAAAATTGTTTTTCAAATTAACCTTTTTCTAAACATTGTTATGAAAGCCTTTCTTCCAAACTTGAGACAAGTTAATGACTTGTGCATAAAGACTCATTATGGTTCTTATATTTTTCAATTGATTCCGATTATAGTATGAAAGGATATTAATTCTGCCAGTGCAAATTATAATAAAAATAAAATATCTTCTATTATTTGTTATAGAAATTTTAACCACAATTTTATTCTATGTTCAGTTCAAAGGAGTATTTTTTTCATTTTTTTTATTAGATTTTAGTGTAAATTTTTTTTTGTGGGCTTTGATCTCAATTAATGCTTTGAAACTTTGGATGAAAATATATCGAATAAATCTTTACTCGCGATAAGTATTTGCCTTTAAGTTAACAATTTTATTGAGGATATTAATAAGAATTATATAACAAATAAAATGATTTTTCACTGAATGTCAGCTTAACTCAAATAAATGAATTGTAAGCAAAGGAAGCCATAAATAAATGTTTTATTGACAGACCAAACGTCTGTTCTATTGAATTAGAGTTTTATTATTCGGCTATAAAATTGAAAACATGTCTCGAATTTGTCTGAATGTCTGAATAGAGAAATCCTGTCTCAGATGACTATTGAATCTAAAAGATTAAAATTTCATTTTACACCACTTTACAGTTGGCTCAACCAATCCGTCTCCTTCTGGCTTACTCTGGAACCGAGTATGAAGACAAGCGATACGAAGAACAGTCTGAATGGCTTAACGACAAGTTCAGTTTGGGCCTCGACTTCCCTAACGTAAGAATCAATTCATTAATAACCCCTTTACTTACGGTCAGAATTTCTATATGAATACAACTATAATAACTTTAATCTCAATGTAAGAAAAGCCTTAAATTGCAAGACTAGCCTTCAATTGCAATATAAATCAGATATGAAAAAGCGATCCCCTCTTTTGAAATATGATTACAAATTGGATATTAGTTTTGACTAATTTCTTATGGCTTTAATATAATTACAACTCATCGAAGTACAAAAATACATTTTAATCTCTCATATAAATCATCAAAAATTATTGTAAAAAAGTAAAAAAAGCCATTAAACAAATATTTTGGTTGACTGACTAATGATAGCATTTGGATACGCTTTTCATCCCCACTTTTAATGTTGTCTTCAATTATTTGTTAAAATAATTTGCTTTTCTTCCTCAAAACAAACATCAAAATCTTTCATTAAGTAAAGGCCGACAAAAGTAAATTAGTGATCAATTTATTTGTCATTTCTAAACAAGAATAGAAAGAGCAAACAAAAATTTAAAAGCAAAACTTTTTTTTCTTCCAATCCTTTTAAGTCTTTATTATTTCAATTCGAGTCAATCACTTATTTGAATCGAAAATATTTTTAGTCTTTTTTAGAAAGAACCAAATTTAGTTTATTATTCAAGCATTTAGTTTTGACAGACCATTTTCCCAGTGTCTGAATATTTAGTCATTAATCAAACTATTTGCCATTCATTAAAGTTTAATAGATGACATCAATTGATAAAAGAGTTGTTCCCACTCTTAGGGATGAAAAATTGATTAACACAATGAAGAATAGTGTAGTAGTAAACACCCTGGGCAGGTTTCTTTTTACAGAATCGAATTATTTCATTCATTCCATAATTGGCTTAACAATCGGTTACTTATATGTCATTTCCGTATATGACATTCTTTTGAACTTGCTTAAAAAATGAAGATTTTGAGAAAATTTCAAATAATAAATGCTTTTATATTTTAATAGCTTCCATACTATTTGGACGGAGACATAAAGTTGACCCAAAGTTTGGCTATCATTCGCCACATCGCCCGTCAGACTAAACTGGACGGTAATACTGATGAAGAGAAGACTCGAGCGGAACTGGCAGAACAGCAGTTGGTCGACCTGAACATGGCTTTGGTCCGTATTTGTTACGATCCGAACTTCGAGACCCTTAAAGTCGATTATCTGAAGAATTTGCCGGCAAGTCTGGAACTGTTGAGCAAGTTCTTGGGAGACCGACCCTTCTTAGCCGGTATGCACTCCTCTATATTGACATTGAATTTATTAAAACGGTTATTCAATGGACAGGTGAGAGCGTCACTTATGTAGACTTCATGGCATACGAACTGCTCGACAAAATCAATTTGTTGTCGTCCGAAGAATTGACTAAAGTCGATAATCTTAAGAAGTATGCCGAGAGAGTGGAGGCTCTGCCACAGGTGGCCAACTATCTGAAGACCGCACCCAATGTGCCCCTCAACGGTCCAATGGCCAAATGGGGTGGAAGTGTCTAACTGTCAGACAATAAAAGTATTACATTTGTTTTGTCAGAATCACAACAAATGTTCGAAAAATAAATATAATATTCAAATTTTATTCATAACCAAAATATTATTTTATTTTTTCATTCAACAAAAACTTAATAAATTTGAATCAAAAATTCTGAATTTAAAATAAAGCCTCAATTTTCTGTTTTAAACGGTTTTGATTAACATTTCATTTGTCTTCTTAGCGAAGGATTTACTGGACACGAATTTATCATTAGATTTGATGAAAATTATATATATTTTAAGGTATTTTAATTCCGAATTTATAGTAAAATAGAAGTTATTTCGACAAATTTCACACTTTATTCCAGAGATAATAAATTGTATTATTTTATCGATTTTTATCTCTAATTCACTTAAAATCTTTTAGATAATAGATTTCAAACAGACGTGACTTCAATTAAATGTTTTCAAACACGAATTCTAATCGTTTCTACAAATGATTAATTTTTTCAACAAAAATATATGAAATTATTGGACAGAAAAAAGCGAATATTTAATTCCATCTTTTGTTTAAATTTATTGTTAAATAATTCGCTTATCTTTGAGTAGACTTTAAAATGATCTGAAGTTTGGTATAATTTATTCAAATTAAATGCTAATTGAAATCTCTAAAAATGCTTATAGTTTTCATGACTGGTATTTATGAAAGGTGTTTTCTCATAAAATCCAATGAATATAAACATGATTACATGATTTTCAAAATCTTCAACATTTGATTTCAATCAACTCAGTTGTTGTTTTCAATGCACAAAAGGGTCAATTTGTATAGATTTGTTTAGATTCTGTAGATTTAAAAAATAATCTTTCTCAAATAAGGACTTATTAAAATCACTTTTCAGCTTCGATGTAAATCCTGGGTTCACTCGACCAGATTTCAAACAGATTTTTAAAAGTTTTCATGAGTAGGATAAAAGTCAATTTAAAAGTTGAGTGAAGCCCTGAGTCTATTGTTTCAATTAATAACTAATGGCTGACTCATCTTATTGTCAATTACTTATATTTTAATTCTTAGACGAATAACTAAATCATCGCTAACTATAGTATATTATAAAAGAAAAATACCCTGGGATTAGAGAAAAATACAAAGAAACCATCTTGAAGTCAATCATGAAATGATTCTTCCCTCAAAAGTAAATGTAGATTCAAAATAATTGTCATAAATTTTATCATTGGGCATCAAATTTCCGTAAGAGTAGACTGACCAGTGACCACTTATCCCGTTATCCATGTAAATTTTCAGATTTTTTGTTTCAGATTAATTTAATAGACAAACTATAATTTAAAAAAAACATAAATTTTAGATAAAAATAAGTAATTGAAAATAAAAAACTTTGGTTATTCGGCACTTAAAACATGTACATTTTAATATTCCTTTAACTGAAATCTGTCAATGATGATTATTATCATATCATTGATAATGGTAAAAATAAAGAATCCATGGGATATGTGATCAGTCTTTTTTTAAGGTGATTTGATTATTACTAATCGGAAAAAATTATTAATAACATTTCGGGGCATAATTGAGTGTTATAAGCGCAGTGAATGTTTTGTACGTAAACAAAGTACCATGTCATCTGTGCAATATACTCAATTTAATATTAATTATGCATTATTTAATTGCAAAACGCACCTTGTTAATTTACAAAACTTTAACTCCGGTTATAACGCAATTTGATGACGAGTTGCTATTATATTAGACACGCCTACAGAAAGTGAGTGACAACAGTTGAACACATATTGGTAGTCTTGCTCATCTCAAATAGATCTGAATTTTCGTGGCAATCTTTTTTATATTAATTTGTTGATACATTTAGAACTACTAGAATGGCACCTGTCCTCGGTTATTGGGAAATTCGCGGTGTAAGTAGCATTTCACTCAATTATAATTAGCAAATCCAAGTCATTTTTAATTGCTTTTTGCGGTGAAGACAAGAATTTCATTAAATAATCACATTTTTTATTTGTTATCAATTTGTATAATAATTTCTACCGTGAATTGAGTTTAGAAATGATTGATTGGATTGAAAATGATTTATAATTTATGAGAATGAGTAAGCATATCATTTGTAAATTACATTAAAATTTAAATTAGCTTACTCATTTCAAACAACTTCTTACTTTTAGTAATTAAGAGTAGTTTCCAGAATACTTAGTAGAATAATTTGAATCGACAATTTTAATGATTTAGTTGTGCCTGAGTAAGTTTTTCTCAAATTATGTGCACTCTAAAGAATCTTTGTGAGAAAATTTGCAAGATCAGTTATCGATTTAGCTCCTGTTTAACCACAATTCATACAACAAGATAGCTGTGGAGAACTTGTATCAAAATGAATGTCAATTTTATCGATTGATTAGTGGTTTAATTTGAAGTGTAATTCATTTGAAGCACTAATTAGAATAAATCTTATCTAAAATCCTGTAATAAAAGCGTGGAATCGGCCGATAAAATGGTGATAAACTATCACATTTTATCGTGTCCCTCGACACTGTCGGAAAGGGGGAATTTTCCAAAAAATGAGTGACATTGCGGTAAACAATATACTGGAATGAATTAATTTGGATCAATTCCAAACACTATTGCTATGCAATAGATTAAGTAATTTCAAGGGAAACTTAATTTGTCTGATGACAAAAAATAATAATCTTGAATGTCTGTCAACAGTTGGCACAACCTATCCGTCTGTTGCTGTCGTATACAGAAACGCCGTTCACTGAAAAGCTTTATAGAGTTGGTCCCAAACCCGACTTTGACAGAAGCCAATGGAATAACGAAAAGTTTTCCCTAAATCTGGACTTTCCTAATGTATACCAAACCATATCTAAACTTATAATAAGATTGTGATAAAACTGACTTTTTATTGGATCAGTTGCCGTATTATATCGATGATGAGGTTAGACTGACTCAGTCGCACGCAATTATCCGCCATTTGGCGCGAAAGAACAAATTGATGGGCAATACTGAGGAAGAGGAGAACCGAATCAATTTGACGGAACAGCAGATCAAAGAGCTTTACTGGGATTCGTTTATTCAGATTTGTTACGATCCGAACTTTGAGACCCTTAAAGTCGATTACTTGAAGCAATTGCCGCAAAGACTGGACCTTTTGAGTAAATTTCTTGGCGAACGGCCTTACTTTGCAGGTCTGCTCCCATACATTACCAGTGAAATCAATAGATAAATATTTGTCTGAATTGTAATTTAGGGGAACGACTAACTTATGCGGACTTCTTGGCCTATGAATACCTGGATCAGCAGAAGTTATTGGCCCCTCAATTAGTTAACCAATACAGCAACTTGGTCAAATTCTTGGCCCGTTTCGAATCACTTCCGACTATTTCCAAATATATGAAATCCGATCAATTCATCCGATGGCCTCTCAATAACGACAAGGCTCTTTTTGGATCCAGATTGCAAGACATGCCATAAAATTCAGCCCAAAAATATATCCAATCAATTGCTGCAATAATTTTGAGTTAAACTTTGAGCATAACACTTTTATTTTCGAAAGCAAAATAAAAAAAATTAAATTCTGAATACAAATTAACTGAAAGTTACTTTAATTAACTAAAGAGTGGAGCTCATCAAGATCAATGTATTCAAATTTAATCTTTCTAAGAACTAAATTTCCAAGGAATAAATCTGAAAAGTAGCAAGTTCACATTAGAGTACATTGTCCTTTTCAATAGTATTTTCTATTTGAAGAATTTGAAAAATAAAAGTCAATTAAGGATTGATTTTTCTCATAGCGTGTAGTTTTGATGTCAAAGTCAAGTCTGAGATAATTGGAGTCAAATGAATGGCTGAGAACCGTTTGTTATACAACAGTTGAGTGGCCTTCGAATAGCGCGTCATTCTTAAGATGTAAAACCGGTTTCACTGGCACTCAATGTCCACAAGAACTCCATTTCTGGCTTCAAAGTTAAGCCATTTTTTCGTTTGAGATTATAATTCATTAAATATTTTATTAGAATTTAATTTTGATTTCATATCATTTTGGTTTTTGCTTCAATTTTTTCGAATCTAATTCGAGGTTCAAAAATGGGTAAAATTTTTGATAACTTATCCGTATAACTGATGATTTGAAGTGAGAAAGCTAACTTTAATGGGATTTTTTGTGCTTAGCCCTCAAACTGATTATGGTTTTTGTTGTCCTGACTTTGGTTTCGGCGGATATGATGCGAAAGTCGATTGTATTCGACCCGAAAACTCCGAAAGTGTTTTATTGTCCACAAGAAAAGCCGATCGATATGTCGAAGATGATCGTCAAAGCCATACCATTGGAGAAACTCTGCGAATTCGGACCAAACGGTTTGCCCAAAAAGGCAAAGTCCGACTGTTATAACGACATCGATGAGTCTGAATATGCCTGCGCTGAGAAACAACGCATTGAAGTCAGTGGTTTGGGGAACACCCCATAACCCAACCATATTTTTAATCCCATTTCTAATCTATAGATGCGAATAAACCCCCCGAACGACACGGAGACGACTACAATGATCCCGACTCCTGACGCTCCCAAACACATCAAGGTGGAACAGGTCAAACACATCGAGAAGAAGAAGAGCACTAAACCCAAACAGAATAAAAAATTGTAATCCAATTGATTACACGAAGACTTTGGCAGCTATTGATTCCAGTCTTTCAATTGGCAAACAATTACTTAAAAGCTAAAGATTGACCTAATTATGGCATATTCTGACCTAGCTAATGCTATTTTATAAAATGGTTTGTTTTCCTATAAAACTTATCATCCATTTAAGGAAATAAATATAATTTTATAAAAACTTATATTTTTGAAATTCATTCAAAGTTTATGACAAATATTTAATTACCAGAAAAGTGATAAAATTTTATCGAAAGAGATATCATTTATGAGTCAAAACAATATTTGATTTGAGAAAAGGATTTATTTTTTTGTCATAATTTCAGAGTATTTCTGCTATAAAATTGAAAAATCAAAACCTAATGGAAAACTAAATACGATTTGAGTATAAAAGAGATTTAAACTTTTAATGGACTTAAGGCTGCATTCTTAGAGCGCCGTCCAAACGAATGGTCTCCCCGTTAATCATCGGGTTCTCAATAATAGACTGAACCAGATGTGCGTATTCTTCAGGCTCTCCCAATCTTTGAGGACAAGGAACAGTTGAGGCCAAGTTTTGTTTAACCTTATCAGGCAACATTGCCAGCAATGGAGTGTTGAACAGTCCGGGAGCAATGGTCACAACTCGAATGCCTTCAATAGCCAGGTCACGGGCCATTGGAAGTGTCATGCCAACTATACCTCCCTTACTGGCCGAGTACGCCACTTGACCTGTCATTCACAGCAAATAAGTCATATTTCCAATAAGAAATCCGATAAAACCGAGAGAATACCGATCTGTCCGTCAAAAGCGGCCACCGATGCCGTATTGATGACAATTCCCTTCAAATCATTCACTTTTTGGTTCTTAGCGATGAGACCGACGGCCAATCGGTTGACATTAAAAGTTCCGATTGTGTTGATTTCCAAAACCATTTTGAACTCATCCAAAGGGTGCGGATTATTCTTCTTGAAATCGTAGGTCCGTCTGGCGATACCGATCCCTTCAATATTCAAAACAAAATTAAGGATTAAGAGTGGAATGAATGGTAAAATACCGGCGCAGTTGATCACAGCGTCTAATCGGCCAAATTGCTGCTGACATTGTTCTAAAGCTTTGGACACATCCTCTTCTGATGTAACACTTCCCTGAACTGGTAGTACATTCTGGGCGTTGAACTTGGTTTCAATAGAGCGGTCGAAAGCCACCACTCCTTTGGCACCTGATTTGATCAGTCGATCGACTGTTGCTTTTCCTAAACCTAAACATTGAAAATAAGTTCAATTCATTGAATTAAGTGCCAAATGGAGTGACAACTGACCGGAAGCTCCGCCCGTCACAAATGCCACTAAACCTTTAACACTAATGATGGACATGGGGTTAGACTTGAATCAGAGTTGGATCAGAATGAAAACAGAGTTGCTATCAGAGAGATATTAGGTTCCCTCAACTTTAACAAATTCAAGGATGAATTGCATCAGAAAGTACAGTCTATTCCCGCTTTAAATAATCATATTCATCATAAAACTGATAATCTGAGAACAATACTAAAGGAATGTCCCAGAACATAATTGCCGTGTTTTAAGTGCAATTATAATCTAATTTGAATTTTGTAAATTATTTTCCTGGAAAAAATTTTAAAGGATGTGTCTTAAAGAGGATGGTCTGTATTTTATATGACATGTGTTTGTTTGCTATACGACGGCTGATATACTTTGTTGTCAATATATTAGAGAAGCCACAAAATTGAGGCAGGTGCTTTTCTGGCTTAATTAATTGAAATTCAATACGAAATGAAAGTCAAAACAATTAAGTCTCGTAAACAAAATCAAAAACAAACTCTCAATGAAAATGTCGGCCAAAGAATATCTGATTAGAAACCCGAATATGATTTTAATTCAATCAAAGTATTTGTTTCTGTCTTTGATTATGGTATCAATCAGTTTGATCGGGGACCGTTTCCTGGCAATCAAGAGGACGGCATTCAATTCTTATTTGATTGCATTTTCTGATACTCTTATCCACGGAGTTCTTGCTTTCTTCAGTTGGCTCTCAGTGTACGTATCAAAGGGTCAGCCCATATATGAATACATTGCTCTGATGGAGTCCGTCATCTGCGGTCTGACCGCTTCAGCCTTAGACTTAGATCACGTAATCGCTGCCCGAAGTTTTGACCTAAAGGTCAGTTTTTATTCAAATGTTTGGTTAAGAGGGGAAACAGTTATGAAAAGAACTAATGTTTTTAATTGGAACCAAATTGCAGACAATCTCTCAGTTGTCGAGCCGTCCCTTCTTTCACAACACGAGTCTGACTCTTGTCATATCAGCGCTGATCATATATTTAGGACTAATTCGTCAAAATTGGATGTTTCACACCTATGGCTGGATATTCCTGACCTCAACTCTGACCCATCACTTGAGAGACGCCATTAGACATGGCTTCTGGTTCTTTCCTTTCAACACAAAACCAGTGCCCTTCTGGTTATATGTCCTACTTTTGACATCATATCCAACTATCTGTTCCATTCTTATGGATATTGTCACCAAAGAATGGCTGAAAAGGCATTCCAGTGATTTAATCATTAAATACAAAACCGTTGAAGAAGTTTAGAACAATATTTGCCAAAGACTTGACTTTTCAGTTATTTAATCCAAAAATTCAAAATAAATGTTATTCCCATTGAGTCTAAAAAACTTAAATTACTTCAAATTTTTTTATTCATAGAATAATTGGGTTTTGAATTGAATTTTTGGGAAACTCTTTAGATTTGAAGCAAACATTTGATAATTATTTCATTTTATTTACAATTAATTTGTGTTTTGAAACAAATCAAAGTTTAGTTCAGAAACCAATTAAATACTAAGAAAACTAAGACTCGAAGACTAAGTGAACAAATCTCCAAATAAATGGCAGATAACTAATAAATTGGATCTATTAATCATTTGTCGCGTCCGGGCGTCGGCTTAAGGTTTCTATAATCTTGAAATCGCTGAATGGGTTGTCCCTCATCGGGAATGGCATCCAATCCGATGGTGTAGTGGTGATTGGCGGGCCATCGCATACCAAGGACAGTGTCGGCAATGCGTTGATCGCGACAGGTCCAGTCGTCGGAGGGTCTGTCATAGGGCCGTCTCTGCATAGGGTTGGCCCACGAGATGTAGTGCATCACCTGATCCCCATTACAACACATCAATTGCAGTCACACTAATCCATAATACAGACCATTGGCCCGATTTCCATCAGTGCCAGACCGACGCCCATCGCCCCCATCGACGGTAAAATCTCGTACCACATCTTAGATGACCGCTTCTACCGATTTGTTCGCAAAGAAGACTCTGATTTCAAGACTTTAATGGACACCAAAATACAGTAAATAAAGTGGAAACAAATCTCAAACCATTAATCAAAACGAAACGAAATAGTTATACCTTTTTATATTTCAAATTAGTTTCGTTTCGAGTAAACTATTGTCTGGAAAAGTATCTAAAATTTTTAGCATTTAACACATGTTTGGATAAATACATTCAGAAATTACAACCTTTTCAACACAAATAATATGTGTAATTAATGGTCTAATTATTTAAGTGAATTATCAATGAAGTTTTTTCAAGTTCAAAAAGTTCCCTGTACATTTCTCTATTCAATAGAGACTATTGTCGTTTTATAGCCTTTTTGGGGATACTTTTTTATGATTGAATGAGGATTGAGTCCAAAATTGTAACAAAGAAAAGATGGACCCGGAAATATTTGATTGGAAAAGAGCAAGCTTATTCTTTTAAACCTGGCTTTACTAACAAATAATTCAATAACTTTTAAAAATAACTTAAAAATTGATTTTTATTTTTGTAATTCATAATAATTAAAGTATTGTTAGTTAAATAGCAAATTAAATATCAATTTTAGCGAATAATAATAAATATCAGCTAAAAGTCGAGACAATTATTTCGACTTCAATTGTAATCAAACGAATTGAAAAGAATTTGACAAAAAATTTAAAATCCAATGAAGAATCACTTATTAATCGATTATAACATCGAATAAAATGATCTCAAATATAAAAGCGATTAAACATTTCACAGATTTATTCGCTTTTCTTCACAAAAATCCTTTATTTGTTTGAATTGTTGTTTACTTCGCATTGAATTCGATTTAAAAATAATTTGTATAAATGCTGTCAAAGCGCGTCCTATTCTGGAAGAGTGTACCGAACGTACGGCACCTCCACGTCTTCGCCAGTCTCGTCATTACAGCAGAGCTCAAACACTAAAGACTTGACCCACGGCTCGATTTTCTTCTTTGACACTCGTTTTACGACTTCCGAGAGTCTATTCATTTGAAAAGACATTTTAGTGGACTGTCAACAAAGGGACTGTCAGTCACTTACTTGAGATCCATTCGTTCTTCGCGTTTGTCTTTGGCCATAAAGAATGAGTAGAGCATCGATACGTTTTGGGAGAGCATGGTTATCTCCAGCTTGTGTTCATTCTATTGGTTCCCAAAATGATTAACTTTAAAGATAATTGAGTGCTGACCACCGCATACCTGGAAGTAATCGATAAATTCTTTGAGAGTCTTTTCGCCCTTCACTTCGAATCGGTCCCAAATAGTCCACTCGTTGTCGTAGTATTTATTAACTGTCGGAGGAATTGGTTCGGAAAAGCCGAAGAAGGGTAGGGCCAAGTTGACGAACCCGTTCTTATAGGCCTCTATTTTGTTATGGGACTGAACGATCTGACCGTCCAAACATACATTTAGTAAAAACAATCAAAGGTCGGGAGCTTTACCTTAAATAATTCGAGACAAACTAAACCTGTAACCAGAGAAGTGGTGGTTGCGATGGCGGGAATGATTCGGCCGGCGATCAGTTTGCTCTTATGTCTGTCTGCCGGTGCGATATCATAGTTTTCGGCTCTCAAGTTAGAGGCGGCCACAATGAAATCCATATGGAAATTAGTGTCGTCGTCCTTCTCGAAGTCAACCGGGTTTATGACAAGTCCGGTCAGTTCTTCTGGTTTTGGAATTTCATTCTGTAATTGATTAACGCGATCGACATCTGCGGCCCCGCCGTCGGAGTTCATTTCAGAATCATTTACAGCTATTTTAACGCCTAAAATAAATTAGAAAATGGTTGAGTTATGTCGAGGTCGGAGCCATAGTCTGAATACTTACCAGCTTTAGGCGTGAATTTGGGAACAATCAAAGTGGACAGGTATTCCTTAATTGTATGCCGGTCTCTATTCTGAGGTATATTATAGACAAAGGCCTTCAGATTAGCGGCGGATATGACAAAATCCAAATGAGTACTACTATTTGGGTCAAACTCTAACGGATGCGGACAACGTTTGGGTCCCGACCAGAATGGAGCCCCACTATTAGTTTTGGAGTCCGACGGGAAGTTGTATAACAATTGTTTTATTTGATTAACGTATTGTTCTTCGAAGTAAAGTCGAGCCCATTTAATACATTCCTCGAAATTAGAGGGTCTGTCAGAGACAAGAACTCTCTTCACAGATTCTAACACTTCGATTGGTTGAGTGCCCGTAGATTTCAGAGCTCTTTCTAAAAACCTCTGATCTCTGCAAACAATAACAACATTTAGGCTAAAGAAGACGAAAGGAATGGTAAGTCTGACTTGAGATACTGGTGACCATTGTCTGGATTCTGTTTGAAAACGCCTTCGAACTCATCTCTGGCCCATTGAAGTGTGTGTTCGATAGCATTGGGAAAGTTCTTCAGAGTACAGATGGGAATGGATTTCTCTGGTGGATCGTGAGATGAGGAGTAGGACTCAGTAAGGAATGGGAGCACAACCTGTACGTTGGCTTTGGTTCCTATTGGAAACAAATCAAGTGTTGAGAAAATGTCCGAATTGTCGCCATTTTATTCAAATTACCCAAAGTTCCAGATTCTAATAGAGGTTTCCTATAGTAGACACACCTCCTGTCCATATATACGCGGGCGTCCACGTTGTCGAGAGCGTTGGCCACACCATCGAGACGGTCAAAAAAGGCGTCGTCGTATACGTTCTCAGTTTCGGGACCGACTCGGTTCTGATGCGCCAATATATTGATTGAAGGGTTCATTTTCTTGACGGCATTGGCCGCCGTTTCCGACTTATGTTTGCCAACATCTCCCGAACGGAAAAGGAACTGACGGTTCAGATTTGAGCGTTCGATTATATCCATGTCGGTTATCCAAACGGCCCCATTTTGACCAGTGCCCAAACCAACCAACGCAAAGTTCTTCAGTAGCTCACAACCGATAGCGCCGGCGCCAACCTTTCCGTCAAACAGACAACTAATTAAATTTGCTTCAAATATGTTTGGAAATTCAAATTACCAGAAAATACTTTTGATTCGCAAGTTTTTGTTGAAAATTCTGACCAAAAATAGCGATCTGTGAATCATAACGACTGTTAATGGGCTGACATTCTTCCTCTTTTGGATAGTTGTTAGGATCGAGGGGTAGACACTCGAGTGCGTCGAAATAAAACCATTGATAAATAGGGTTGAACTTTCCGGAGCAAGCTTTCATCAATTCCTGAGCAGCTGTTCCACCAATGGTTGCATTCATGGGAGCGACGTTTCCGCGCGACAAGAATGAGAATAATTTAATCAGATTCTCGTCGAACTCGACCTCAACCTTCTGTTCGGTGGCAATTTCACCGACTATTTGTCGGAACTCTGTGGCATCCCTTTCATTCCAAGAGTTGGGAAGTCTGTTATGACGTTCGGCATACAGATGAAGTGCTTGAAAGGCGAGATGGAGTTGTGCCGGTCGTTCCATTTTAGCGAAATCTGATAGTAAGAACTCTGGAGTAGTCAGCGATTCCTTCAGTGATTTCTGTGAATACAAAACAACTGTAATTCATCTGTGGTTGACGTTTATGCGGAAAGGCTTACAAAATTCACGGTTTTGGGCACTTTGACCTGAGTAGCGTATCCGCCCCTCACATATTCACTCAAATTGGAAGTATCACCGATCGAGAAGGTGTAGGGCCCCAACACTTTGACGGTTCGAGCCTCACAACCATTGAGTTCTGTCATTCCTTGAACCTCATGGAAAGTCACTTTGTCTCCGGACTCAAATCCGTGCCGTGACTCGTCGTGAGTGGTAACCACTCCATCCGCATCCTTAGAAATGGCCGCTATCATTACAGACAGGGGCTGTTCACCGGTGGCGTCAATCACTTGGAAATTGTCGCCGAAATCACAAAATATTTGACTGAAAATAAATAAAATCGAAGCTTGAAATTAAGGCCATTGTCATTCTGTTCGATGGGTTTACCCAAAGAGTCCTTTTGTGGAGGCGACGATTAGTGCGATACCCTTGGAGTGGGTGTATTCAGAAATGGCTAATTGTTCGCTGAGTGAGGACTCAGTCAAAACAATGACGCGAAACTTAGAGGTGAAATCCTGAGTCAGTTTTCCCGTATAGACGGCCACCGATACATAAGGATTGAGTTCAGCCAAATTAGTGAGCGATGCCTCCGCCCTATTCCTGCCAATGTCTCCTTCCGTCAAATAGTACTGCGACGACAAGTCACTGATTTGACACTTGTGCTCGTCATGAATGGTAACTGACTTAACACCGCCGAGAATCACATTTTTGGCGATCTCGACACCGAGTCCTCCCATACCGGAGATTAGGACATCAGATGAGGCCATTCGGCGCATAGCTTCGTGACCCAACACATACCTTAACACAAAAGCCAATAAACAAATGGCAAATCACATGAATAAGTGATGAAATGACTTACAGTTGTCGTGAGTATAGGCTCTCATCGATATCGTTATTCTGTTCGTTATGAGAATTAACTACTGATCCATTGGACGCCATTTCTCCCTAATTGACAAAACAATATCGATTCAAATAATTATTTCAAAACCAAATCCAACTAAAATATTGTCTCAAATAAAACAATTCGAGTAAAGAACTGAATGTTAGTTCGATTGACAAACAAACGAATGAATGTGAGAAGAGTTGAAACCTATTGTTGTCTTCACTCAACACAAAAAACTAGTTTCCAGGAAAACATTGACCCCTAAAGTAATGTCTATTATATAAAACATTAAACTGTAATCTATGACTCATACAAATGCCTTTAAATTACTCGACTTTTTAAAAAGGCTTGAAAACAACATTAACCAACTAAAATACTCAACAAAAAAGTCAGTTTCGTATATAATTAGGTACTTAACATCACTAACAATAGGTCCGATAACCTTTCTTAATTAGTTTTATTCAGCAATCAACAATATCTCTCCTAAGATTTCATCAGAATTCAGAACAAATGTACTAGTTGGTTCTATCGATTTCAAGTTCAAACAAATGACAACTTATGAAAAACAAAATGAGCTTGCAGAAAATTTTGCTCTAAAACATTGTTTTTTTAAAGACAAGAATCAAACAAACAAACAAAAGGAATCACTAAAAACAATGAATTGAATCACTAAACGATTACTTGTTTTTAAAACAACTTTTTAACAATCATTGACAAAGTGGTCAGAATGTGATGTTTTACCCGATCAGGTGATTATCCAAACAATTATTATAGAAATGATAGTTCAAAACAGAATAACAAAAGACAAGTTGTGAGTATAGACTGAAGTCAAATAACTTATTCAAAGACGAAATGCACTAATATTTCAAACAAAAAGTGTAATATTTCTTCTGAAAACACAAACTAATGATCGATAGAGATATAAAACAGTCGAATGTTTGGCCGATTCAACGAATGCCGAAATCAATGAATAGAAGTCATGCGCCAACAAAACCATAATATTTATTGCATTGATTGAAGTCGAGATTTTCGCTCAATTCGTTCATTAAGTCAGTCTCTCATACCGTCAGATAATAAATATAAAAATAGAAAAAACAAATTAATGCAAAGATTCGTTGCCAACGAATATGAAGTGAAAATATTACGAAAATAACACAAATTTCAATAACAGATTTCGAAACAAAATAATACCTTTAAATTAGAGGCAAATGGGAATATTTGTCAGCACTTTTGGTCAAAAAAAAAGCAATGAATCGATGACTAATATCCAGATAATATCTTTTTGTTAGATAACACATTCATCACAATATAATTATCGTTTTAATTGCTGTATTCTTAGCTGTTTTTATGCTAAACTCACGTATACTTCAATATAAAGTGCAGCAAATGAGCGCAAATATTGAATAACACATAATATAGTGATATTCAATAGTTATCTAGTTGAAGTTATTAAACTTTTTTAGATTAGTAGCAGTAATTAACAAATAGAGGAATATTTGCCAGATTGGGAATCCCAGTCCACTATTTTACAAGTAATCAACAGATAATTATTGCATTTATACGTCAACCGTAGACTCACTTCTAGACTGAAAACTGTTCAAAACTTTCCATAAAACAAATCATTTTTAATTGGGTTTACTCTAATTTTTTGTGTCCATTGAACTTTGATTGTAACTCCAAAACCAACCATGGCAGGCCATGTGGGTAAGCTCTTAACGATTGGCCTGACTGGGCAGGACTGATTCCAGCATTTTAGCTTACCAGGCTAAACTTTATTTGAAAATGACTATTATTTTAAAATTAAATACGGAAATATGCTAATTTCAAACTAGCCACTAATTTTTATTTTTAAAAATCTAGTTAAATAAAAATAGATTTAAACTTGAATTTAACTTGGTTAGCTTAAACTGTATTTAGTAAGCTTCACTGAAAATGGTATTATTTTAAAGAATGTGCTGACACATAGACAGTCCATAAAAACTTTTGTCAATGAACCGCTAGATTTGATGACCAGCACTGACACAACTCAATGAATTGTACGACAAGTTTATGGCTGTGCTATATATTGAAATTAATCAATAATTAATCATTAAATATGTAATAATTTATGTCCGGAAAAAAAAGTTCTAATTTAAAATAAAAATCCGTTTGACAATTGAATTGTGAGCGCGGATTGAGATTTAGAATTGATTAGAAACCGATGAGTTTGAGACCAAAATACAAACCCAACCCGAAAACAATAAAATTGACATTTAATAATTATTAAAAATACATTCAATCTATTAATAGTTTCGATTAAAATTTATGACTAAAAGATATTTGATTGTAAGTGCTGACAATTTGTGCCGTCTATCAGTTAAAAGCAAATCATACTTTGAGAAACATTTGATGCCTTTTCTTCAGGTTTTACAAAAAACAGTTTTGTTTTCCAAAGAACTTTCGCTTGACTCAATATTATTGAAACTTTCATTTTTCAAAAATTCATTGTATTTCTCGAATAACTCATTTGGACTTATTTTCGGCATTTCATAAAAATCTAATTACAGATGACTTCTTAAAACAGATTCAAAGTACTTGAATTTAATACATTTGACAACGAAATTAAGTAAAACTTCAAATCGCGGTTTCGTTAAAGTATTTAGAACCGAAACTCAAGCCATTGTTCGACTTTAGTCTAAACCAACGGTCATTTTTGGCCGCTCGCGAAACAATTGAGAACCTTTTTTCCTTACTCTAGTTATTAGCTATTATAACAAACGAACTGCAATAATAAAATGGCTTATAAGGGTTAATTTAAAAAATTTATAATAGGCCGACCATAGGGAAATTACAATAATTCATAAAGTATGCAAAAAAGTATAATTTCGATGTAATTATGTAAAATAATTTACTTTTCCAATAATGGCGAAAACCAGAACAAAATTAAGGATTTGAGCAGCTTAAGTCAGAAAATTAGATAGCTTTAAAAATTATGGATTAACGCTTGAAACCAAAAATGTGTACAACAATTAGCATGTCACTAAAGAATTTCTTAGTTAATAGATGTTTAAATCTTGAATAAAATAATTTTTTGAATAAAATAATCTCATGAAAATATTTTTCATATTTTTTTAAATCATTGAAATACATGGACTCAGCATTTAATATAATGTTAAGAAGTATTCAGGATCTCTAATTGTCATTACCTCATCTGACTGTAGTTATAATCAATTTTATATTATTTCAAAAAAGCCTTGAGATCATTTATACTTTATCTAGCATAATTAGCTTCAAAATTTATAAATGAACAAATGTTAAAACGTTAGTTCGGGAATTAGGGAATCCGCCTATCATTAGTTATCAATAGAATCAATGATAACTAGAGCATCTAATAATGCATAAATCAATATTTCTATCGGTAAAAGATATTAAAGAATGGTTTCGATATCTTTCCGAACTATAAACTGGGGGTCATTTTGACCAAAGATATTAATACATAAATAAATATAAATCAATATTTCAAGAGGTAATCACATATTTTGCCAAAAAAAACAATATTACATTGTTTGAGTAAATTAAAAGTCCAAAACAGTAAAATCTGCCATTTTGTTCTTTATTTTAAGAAATATTGCCTTCAAACTTGCATAATAGCTAAATTGTAGATTAATTAAGCTAAATTACGCTTAAATACAGCGGAAATAATCTTAATATTCTAGGGGAAAAAGGCCCCTAATAGTCGTTTCCGTCGATTTTGGCTTTTCGAATTTGGCAGGGGTTGTCAAGGTCTGAGACCTCAGTGGA
>JAQIWP010000166.1:0-35616 GCA_034695525.1 Euzetes globulus
GAATTGAAAAGAAAATGCAACTAGCTTGTCTAGTTATTTATCTAATTTGTGCTTTTTCAATTACCAAAAAATTCTTTAAATACCATTTCACTGATATTTACGATTTCCTAATGAACTCTGGCATAAGTGAGATATGTTTGAATTGATGTCTGGGTCTAAAAATTGATGGCACATTCAGTGCACAAATTTATCTTTTGCACCAAAAAAGTTTTAGTTACCATTTTCTCATTCAATTCGCGTTTCAGATAAAAATTTACATAAAAATCTAGCAATAATTCACTTTTTATTTATGTCTATATTTTCTATTTTTTATTGAGTCTTAGAATAGGATTTTATGATTTATTTGTCGATTTTCAAGAATTATAGCAGAAATAGACATAGAATGTGAGCACAATTTGCTCGAATCAATTAAAAAATATATTTTGAGATTAAAATTCTTGTGAGTATAAGCCGTGAAATGTAATAACTTTTGTGTTATTTATAGTCATATCAACAAAACCACTACATATGAAGATCCCAGAAAAGACTTGGAAGAAGAACCGCCTCCTCTGCCACGAGAGGTAGAGTTGGTTAGAGATGCACAGTTGGGATTCGGTTTTGTGGCCGGCAGTGAAAAGCCAGTCATTGTTCGCTTTGTAAAAGAAGGTATTATTTGCACTGAAAATACATTTGAATATTTATCCAACCCTACTGTCAGGCGGTCCAAGTGAGCACTTACTCCAAGCCGGGGACCAAATACTCAAAATCAACGGCGAAGATGTGAGAAGAGCTCCTCGCGAACACGTCATTGAACTCGTGAAGTAAGTCCTCCTCAGTTTGTGATCATTGCTCTCATCGCCAAAAACAGTCATAACTGTTGTTCCCTTTATTTTTAAACTTGAAATCCAAATCTAAAGCATCTAAAAGTTCTTCTGCTCTCATCTTCAGGTCGTGCAAACATTGTGTAACACTGACAGTATGTCAGCCCTATTCAAATAATGTGAGTGCAGTTAAGCTGATTATTTCCTATTTCTTTATGTCTTCAACTTATTTATCTTTAATGACATTAATCCTCATTTGTTTTGCTAATACTTTTGACTACCGGTGCCCTTCAGTCCACACGAAAGTCAGCTCTGCTAACGGCTGCAAAAAAGGCCAAATTAAAGAACAATCCGTCTCGAGTCCGCTTTGCTGAGGGAGTTCTAATAAACGGCTCTCCACTATTCTGTCCGATGTCAGCATTCGAGTCATGCGTTCCATTTATGCCCAATGTTTTGAAAGTCTTCCTCGAGAACGGACAGACAAAGACTTTCAAATACGACTCCTCCACTACAATACAGGTACTTTTTACTAAAATTTATGCAAAACACTGATTAGTGGCGGCTCTCAACAAATCCATTATTCATTTTGTATAAAAAGGATGTCTTGAATTCATTGGTGGAAAAACTGTCGATCAAATGTGGCGAACATTTTAGTCTTGTTTGTGAACATATCAAAGCTATGCGTAGAAATAGGTTAACACTTCTGGACCCTAAAGAGCCCCTGGCAAAGGTCTGCATCAAATGATCTTCAATTTTCCATTTGATTTGTTCCAATACGTAATCGATTTGTATGTCCATAGATCGCTGCCCGTCCCGGGGCTCATAATCTGCGCTGTCTATTTCGAGTGATGTTTGTGCCGAGAGATGCCTTCGATTTGCTGGAAAGGGATCCGATTAGTTTCGAATACCTTTACAGTCAGTGTTGTAATGATGTGGTTCAGGAAAGGTTTTCACCTGAGCTCAAGTATGAAATAGCGTTACGGCTGTCGGCCCTTCAACTGCTTCAACACTCAATTGATAGCAATTGTATGCAAAACTCTGGAAAAGTGAATCTAAAACTGATTGAAAGGGAATGTGGTTTGGAGTCATTCGTTCCCTTCTCTCTGTTAGAGACAATGAAACGCAAAGAATTACATAAATTACTCAATCATTTCCTGAAACTGAATCAACAGTTGTGTCCGACGGGACAGAAGTGTCTGAATTCAATCCAAGCAAAGCTCCACTACTTAAGAATAATCAGTGATCTGCCCTCATATGGCGCCAAAATATTTTCGCTCAACATTAGAGACGCGACAACAGAGTCGGGTCTATTAGTTAGTCCTAAGTTCGGTATAAGTCATGTAAATAGTATGAGAAACTCTTTGCCCATCTCTTTGGCCAAAATAGAAGACATAAGTTATATAAAAGTGACCAAAAATGACGAACTTTTCTATTGTATTGAAGTACAGCTCAAGTCTATCATCAATGATAGGATCTGTCAGTCTTTACAGTCTCCTCTTCGGTTCGAACTCGAAGACAGAGACGCAGAAGAGTTTGTTCTTATGATTAAAGGTTATCACAGATTGTTCAACAAATACGACGCCGACTGTAACGACAAGGAGCTGCCCGTATTCTGGGATATATCCGAGGAGTGGTGGAATGATTCTGGTCAGTCTCACAATCAATCTTCTCATTTAATCAATTATTTATTGCTTTATATTCCACTCCACTCTCAACTGACTCTATATTTTATACCATTTTTAGACAGAAAAGTTCATTAATTTTAAACTTAATTCTTATAATCGAAACAATTTTATCTAATTTTTTGAATTTAATGCTTAAATCGATAGCGAAGTGAAGTGAATGTTAGACTCGTTTCGCTAATAAATTTCAAAATCCTATTAGTTTTGCCTTTCATTTATTGATTTAATGTTTTCTACGTGTCTTCAAGTCTTCTAAACTAAAACTTTGTCTTTTTCTAATGAATAAGTTATTGTTATCTTTTATGTCTTTTCTTTTCTCTCTTTGTCTCTCTTAACGCTACACTCCATTCAGTCAAACGTAATCTTCTTTACGGATTCGGTACGACTTTTTCATTAATTACTTCCAACACTAAATGCAATTCAACTGAATATTTGATAACTGTTTGCCATTTCTATTGTTAGCTCCGAGTTATTGTGGTCTACACTCTGTAAGAGAGAATCAATGGAGTTATGGGAGGAATGGACAGAGCGATCAATTAAGGCAAATAGACTTAGCCGTACCTCCGCCTCGTTATATGCCATCCGATTCTGTGAGGGATTGTGAACCAAATCAACAACAAATTCAGGCGATTATAGATTCGAACTACTCTTCTGCTGTCGACCATAATATGAATGAAAAACTGGACTCAAATGGAATCGATTTGCCATCACTGGTGTCAATGGAAATACTCGAGAGTCAAGTATGTGATCCCGGAGTCAAAAACGAAGATATTATCAAAAGAGTGTCAGAAATGAACAGAATAGTAGCCGACGCCGAACACTATTTGGCTGAAGGAGAGACTAATGATGAACAACAAATGAATGATAAATCAAAGCCTTTGGATAACTCTTGGGACCCAACCCTAAGACTTAAACCTACCGACTCTTTACTGCTCTTAACGCAAATTAATGGCAACACTGATAACAGCGCTAATGACAAACAAAATGGTATTTCAATCAATAATTTATTTAAATTTATTCTTCTGTTTTCGTTCAAACGATTAATGAATTTGCTCTAAAATAGTGAGAGAAGTCATTAACGGCGAGCTATCAGCCAATGAGAGCGACACCGATAGCCTCATGAGTCCCAATGAGAGCCCTTTGCATCGCGTCGACAGCCAGAAGACAATGAATGCTATCCAGTGTTTGAATGCTTTACAGACATCTAATGCTGTCGTTACTGTCAATGGCGTCAACACTTCCCGCAACCGAACCACTAGTTTTGGTTTACACAGTCCTGACGTCTACCCGAATATGTCTCGCGCCGAACAGGAACTCATCGATAGTCTCAAACAATTGAGATCTGAAGCAGAGCTGAAACTTAAAATTACAAAAGATTTGTGTTTAGACACAGATATGATAGACTTGACAGCTATTCCACCCCCAGACACCCCTGAAGACATGCAGCTAATTGGTTCTGCTATTGATTTCTCAACAACAGGAGATCCTCCGACCCCTTATAGAGAAGACATAGATTTTCTTCACTTTTCCAACGATGACTCGGCCAGAGTTGTGGCCGAATTAGACAACCTGTGCGACACTCTGTCTGAACTGCAGTCGAACGCCAGCGACAGGAACTCCAATACGAGTCAAAACTTACAATACGTTTCTCAAGATATCGATGACTTCATCGCCTCAATGACTATAAAGCCTCCGCCGCCGATGACAGACCAAATGGCCAGTAATGAGCAATACTTGTCTACTTTTATAATACCTCCCCCTCCGAGCACTTCGCCGTCGCAATTCAGAGCACAGGACGACGTAATCGCAAAGTTCTGGAAAGTGACGGACGATATAAAGAAAATGTGTAACAATGAAGAGATCAGTCCTCGGCTTTTCAAACGAGAGGTTCACAGTAGTAGTAGCGGTGAATCTGGTTATGACTCGGCCTTCACTTCTTCATCATTCTCTTCATCTGCCAGTGATTGGCCCGTCTTTTCAGAGAACGGCTCTCCAAAGCTGTGTTTGCCGACAGTCATCGAAGTCGTCTCTTCAGAAAACGAACACTTTTTAAACCAAAGACCAAAATATAGCAAAAAATCTGACCAAAGATCTAATGAAAGCAATAGCTGTGAAGACCTCCATATCATCAGAGAAATGACTCATCAGATGAATGAGACGAACCAAATGACAAGCAAACAATCGCCCAATTTATCGCGTTCTCACTCCTGGAGTACCCTACCCACTCCGTCCACACCTCCTTCCACCATAAAGTTCCAAAAACCTCCGATACCTCCCTGTTCGCCATCAATTCAAGAGAAGAGACGCCAATTGGGAATCAAATCGAGTCATAGTCTAAAGAAGAAGCACCACCATCACAACGGCTTCCAAACCCTTCCACACAACATGCCGTTAGTCAACGGCTTCGGCGCTTCAGAGGCAGTCCGACAGACAACAGATGAGATCTTTAGTCAATCGCAAAGAGATATTGATGTTCTGTTGGCGCGTCTGGAAGAGGTTCACGACAATAGACTCACATCTAGTCACCGGCCCTATGATTGCACTGACAATGACTTTTTATGCGCCAAAGAAGCACTGGTCACAGAATCCCGACATTTCGTAACCGCATCCAAATTATTCGTCAAATGCGCGACAGAAGCGTCGCCACAACTATTGGAATACCTCTTGGAATGTGTGACACTTCTGGAGCGCATGTATAGTGTCGGAGAGATTGTGATCCTTAATATGGAATCTCAGGCACAGATTACTTGTTTGGTGGATCGCCTCAAAGAGGTGGCCGCCACCTATGCTTACACTGTGGACACAGTTCATAAACTGCATGACAACGTGTGCTCGCCGTCGACCAGTCCTTATATGGGACTTCTTATGAATCACGCGACCAGTTTGGCCACCAGTTTGAGTGCACTCATGAGAACATTGCGGGCAATGAATATCTAATTAGAAGTGACAGTAAAGGCTTTAATTTTGTATTGATTTGTGTCCGAACCGGCGCTCAACCGGTCGGTCAGACGATTGCCAGTTGTTTTGTGCCACAAATACACAACAAATCTATTATAAAATTGACTTAACGCTCATTCAATTGTTTTGACGTTAACTCTAATGAGTTTTTAATCAAATGCAATAAATCTCTGATTTCTTTCCAATTTTAATGTAATTTTGATTTCATTTAATGTATAATATTATAGATAATTCTCTTTTTATATATTAATAGCAATCAATTGCTGTCTATTTAATTATAAATCATTTTTTAGATTTGTTTTTATCTGTAAATCAATTGATAAATAATTTTTGAAGATTTATTTAAATTAATTGAAACTAATTGAAGATAATTTGAATTTATGTTTTTTAACCGCAATTATAACTCAATTTATTGTCTTTTTTGTTGAATATTTTTGAGATTTTTTTTCAATTAAATAGTGAATTAAAAATTCATTTTAAAGTATTGTCACAAATGATAATCAATTTGATGTGTTAGCGGTCATTGACAACCGAAGTCCTCCAACTATCCCTGGATGTGATGCTTGTTGAAAAATCAAATAGAGTTGAATCTCAATTAACGATTAAACAATGATTGCTAGATTCGATTCAAATTGTGAGTTAATCTATTTAACTGACATTTTTAATTCAAATGAGTGAAAGTCCAGAAAAAATTCAAAAACGTATTTTAGAGAAAACTCAAAGTACTGTCCAAACACAGGCGGGTGCTATCGATCAGCTCAAAAGACAGGGACAGTCATTGGAGGCTAGCAATAGAAATATCAATGCGTTGAGAGACCAGAGGACAGCCGCTGACAAAGACTTGACCCATATTAAGAAGAATAAGAATGTCTTTAAACGTTTTCTTCTGGACTATTGTTGCTGTTGTCAGTGCTGTCGGAACTGCTGTGAAGATAAAACAGAACCGGTTTTCATTGCCATAACGACTGAGAGCGAGGAACCGGATCCGGACGACGCCACTGTCGACAAGCTTTGGAAACGACGTTATGAACCCAAGACTTGGGATCAACAGATGGACCACAATCTTAAGCGACTTCAAGAAGACGCTGAAGACTGTGAGCGCGAACTCAGAAAACAGAATAAATTGATTGTAAAAATGGACGACAAATCAAGAACTGAAACTATAGCTCTCCAGAGATCAACCCAAACGATGCTAGATATTCAAAATTAACTTTTGAATCATCTATTTGTTTATTTAAACATTAAATAAAGTACCAAAATATTTGAATTAGTAATAAATTTATTGAAAATTGAGTCGACAATAAATTTTAGTGACAACTGACCGGACAAACGTTTCATACCTCGGCTCTAATCAGTAAAAAATACAAATTAAACTTGTATTTTAAAAGGAACTTGGTAGATGTGTTTAGAACAATTGAAATAAATCAAGAACTTATCTTGGAGAGTCACATAAAGATGCGACTAGCTAAAGATGTGACTCTCCAAGATAAGTTCTTGTTTTATTAGTAGAGTCTTGATTTTTAACTATACCAATTATTTTATCGGTTTATAGTAGGTGGTCAGAGCTTAGGATCTTTCCCAACTAGGTACTAAGGGTCCTTTTATCCAACTATTTTTATCAACTATAAATAACTATTTCAAAGGAAATTAACTATTTGAATTATATCAAACTATACATGAAAGTTTTTAGCAATTCTGTAATCAATTCAAATCGGCTTTGGATTAAAAAAAAGTATTGACAAAAATTAAAGCATATCTACTAAAAGTGAATGGGAATAGTTGCCACATATTAGATTTAGATCTCAGTTTTCATGAAATATTGAACTTGAAGGTATTGACTGTGATGTCGAACTGAGTTTTCAAAATTCAAAATAATTTTAAGTAACAGTAGATTGAACTTTGAATTGGAAAACCTTAGAAAGTATTTCATTACTCACTATAACAACGATTAACTTATTTTAAATTGGTTTTTAATTAAAAATTGACTAATAAATAAATAACTATTTAATCAACTATTTTGTAGTTTTTTCTCAACTATTATAGTGACTATAAAGGGTTGAATAAACAACTATTTATCAATACTCTATTAGAAACTTTAGACTCCACCCATTTTGACAGATCTGTTACGCTATTGGATAACAGAATAGACGTAAGTTTGATCGCAATTTAAATCATTTATTTTAGAATTTGTGTTCATTTTGTCGATAATAACCATTTAAAAGACAAAATGAGTTTAGTTTAGTATTTGATAAAAATGAGTGAAAATCAATTCAAACGATTGAAAGTATGTGAGAATAAAGTCGGACACAAATCACCCGAAAATTCATCCAATGAGTGGACAGTTTATCCAAAAGACTCATTCGACAGATTCGGTGATGATTTGTCTGAATTCATATTCAGTTTCATTCAGTCATTTGAAGACAAGTTTCGTTTCCAATGTGTCTCAAAACAGTTCCAAAGATTTGTCTTCAATGGACAGAAGGAACTGATAGTTGACGAGAAGTTGAGAAAGAAATTACAAAAATGCGATATTTTTGGCAAAAAATATTCAGATTCGGAAATAATGTGTCAAATCCTGAAGAAGTGTCCAAATATTAGACATATCTATTATCCAATGTACGGATTAATGGATGGATTCCTCTCACTGGTCATCAAATATTGTCATCGCTTGAACTCAATTAAATCGGATTTCGAGAGAATCAGTATAAATAAAGTCATTGAGTTTTGCAATAAATTTGGACAACAAATGAAAGTAATTCACTTTAGAGGACCTCTTCTTTCATTAATACTGAAGTCCTGTCCAAATGTGGAGAAAGTGGGCCCAAGTTTTGTGCTTCAACAACTATTTGACGGCTATTTTGGTGAGCCTTTGGTTCGCAAACTTCAGTCAATTTCAATGAATTGGATGAATTGGATTCCTAATCCAGAAGAAATCATAAACTTTGGAAGACTTGTCCACTACAACAGAAAATGTTTGAAATCAATTGAAATGAAGATCTATTCCCATATTTCAACTGATAATATGAATGATTTTTCGTCCTATTTGTCAAAACTGTCGAATTTGAAAATACTTGTTCTGCATTTACCGACATTACTGTCATATAAACAAATGACAGACAACTGTCCGAACGTTAAAGGACTTGATCTGAAATTTGAAGAATTCTCTTCTCATTCCGTTAAAGAACTTTTCATTTTCATCCAAAGCTTGAGACAACTTAAAAGGTTGGCACTCCTTTCAAGTGAACTATTTGTTCCCCAAATACAATCAAAACTGTTTGGATGCAAACAAATGACTCATTTGAATATCTCTTCAGATCAAATGACAATAACGGATAAGTTCTTCGATAATATCGACAAACATTTGCCAAAACTACAATCAATAGAAGCGAAAGGCTTTATAACTAATGAAGGATTGGAATCGTTGTCCAAACTATCGAATCTGACGACAATTATCCTGAACTCAAACAACACTGAATGCTTCGATATATTGAACTCAAGTCTAAATGATTTCGTTCAAAATTGTCGAAAACTTCGTTCAATTCGTTTGTCAAACTTGAATCAAACGATTCATTTCGAAGACTTAATAATATTTAAATTGAGGCAAAACTTGGGCAAAATCTATATTAAGAGAAAAGGCCGCTCCTTCTATAAGACCTATTATCGCCGCAGAACATAGACTTCTATACCAATTAACTAAACTATTGATTATTATCTTTTCAACTCATTCCGAATAATCGTTAAGTTTTTTTCTATTAAAAGTCTAGATTTCACTCAATTATTAAAATCTATTTACTAGTAATTGTGATTTCATTTCATTAAATTTATAGATTATTTTTGTTGATTAAAAAAATCTAATATTTAAATATGGTTTGAATTTTATTGAAGTCTAAAATAATTACAATAATTACATTCACATTGAATTGATTAAAAATATAGATAAAAGGATTTTAAACATTTGAAAAATTAATGAAAACATTGCTATTCATTTGGAAAACAATTTAAATGATTGAACTCAAGAAATATTGCATTTGTCTTTATTTCTGTTGGCGTTGCGCTCAGACTCGGCTATAGCTCTGGCAATATCTCTATCGTATTGAGAGTCCGGCGAATTTGCGGAACCGGAGGGCTGGTTGTCGAGCATTGATTGTTGTAAAGCTCGGGCTAAGGCCTCGTCTTCGCTGTAATTTCCCTGAACTTCAAAAGTATTGGAATGACTTCTGACTGATTGCGGATTTGTCTTCAGTTGCGTAGACTTTTGAACCAATTTTTGCGTTGAATTTGATTTGTTTTGTTGTTCGAAGCGTTTGAGAGCCGCCGAACCTGACATTGAGGTCGGTTTGCCGTTAGAGGTCGGACTACAACTATGGTCTGCTGGATGTCTGTGTTTAAGACAATGATTGCGACCGCAGTCCGAACACAATAAGGGAACCAATTCTTTCTGTTTGCATCCCTTAACCGAACACTTATTCTTATAGATTTGATTCCGCTTTTTGATGGCCGGATCCGACTCACAGTCCAAGTCTATGTGTTGTCCCACTCGAACATCGGGTAGTTCTCCGCGTTTGACGGCGATCGGAGAGTTACACAGCGGACAAATGGGTACCTGATTGTCCTTCTCGTACGCATTTGGACACCGATGCGATTCATATCGGAAGTGATCCAAACAATAGATATTATGACATAAATCGCATTTCATTGGAAGGAAATCTGTTTACAATTGGAGACAATTTGTCAAAATATCATTCAATAGAAGATTAAATACGGACCCAATCGATGGCATTGTTTGTGAGAACAGTGTTCCCCTAAATTGGGAAATTCCATCACTTCTTCAGATATGATATGATTTGTACTAAATTTGTTGAAATTTAATTAAATTTTAGGATAAATTGATTGTTTTAATAAAATTGATTAAAAGGACAGATGTTTAGCACAACCCGACTGTTAACTCAATGACTCAATTGATTTGTGGACAAACATTGACTTAAATACTAATAAATGCGAAGAATTTTCGCGAAAATATTTAAATGATTTCATCAAATGATGTAATTTCGTAACAAATTGACAACAAATCCAATGATTTGCACAATTGTTTACTATTCAAGAACTTGTCATTAAAAACGTTACATCATTTCAACAGAAATTCAGACCCTTTTAAAAGGATTTACTGGTTTGAAACGATTGTCTACTGAATAACCCAAAGCTTTTCTTCAGTCGAAGTAATATCTTATTTGAATGTGATTTTGCCAAAAGCTAGCCGAGACATCTGTTGAGCAGGAACATATCAAACTGGTTACCCAGGTTACCCGATTATATTTAATTTGAATGAGTCTACAAGTCTTCAAAAGTCATTTGAATTTTAATTAAAAAATATTTAATTCAAAAACAATTGAAAATATATATAAAACTCAATTAATTTAATCGATTCTCCAATTGTATTGCGTTTCGACGGCAATCCAATGCGTGAACGAGTGATGGGGTTATCCCTCACTTTAGAGTCTGGTCTCAGTCTTCTAAGAAGAAATAGTTTCCGCCCCTCTTCTGTTCGGTGTCTTTAACTGAATTCAATTTATTAATTCGTGGCCTAAAGTTGTTTGGATCTCTTCTGAAAGTGATGTTCAATAACTGAAGGAATCTATTCATTCCGGCCAATAATGTCTGAGGAGATTTGGCCACTGTTTTAACTGAGGGCTCGCCTTCGAACACAATGACCCGATCGGCCAAATAGGTGGCCATAATGAAGTCGTGTTCCACAACGAATCCAGTCTTCTTTGAGCTCAGAATAAATCGTTTGATGACCTTTGCGGCGACCAAACGCTGCTCTGAATCCAAATAAGCGGACGGTTCGTCAATCAGGTAGACGTCCGCCGGTTTACCCAAACATAGGATAAGCGCCACTCTTTGCAATTCACCTCCGGATAGGTTCTGCACCTCTTGATCTAAAACGCCCTCAATACTAAGAGGTTTGACCACTTCTGACTGGAAGTGTTGGTGATTGAAGAAATCACGAATCTTTTCAAACAGAAGCATACGGACAGTGCCCTCACTCTTCGGTTTAATCTTTTGCGGTTTGTAACTGACATTAAGAGTGGGGACATCACTCTCCCCCTCGTCGGGCTTCAAACTTCCGGCCAGCATTCGAATAAATGTGGTCTTTCCGGTACCATTCTCTCCCAACATGACAATAATCTCGGAATCTGTGAAAGTGCCAGGGTCTACCGACAGCTCAAAGTTATTTCCCAAGTGCTTAACCATTCGGGGATATTCGTATCGACACATTCTTTTTACTTCTTCTTCGGCCGCAGTTTCAGACACTTTAAAGACAAGTGATGTTTCTCTGAAGCGAAGATTTTCTGTTGGAACGAAGCCATCGAGGAATATATTGATGCCTTCCCTGACAGAGAAGGGCATCGTTACGACACCGTAAGCCCCGGGAACGCCATACAGACAACAGATGAAATCCGACAAATAATCTAAAACAGATAAGTCGTGTTCGACGACAATAATGTATTTGTCGGCTTTGATAAGGTCTCGGATGGCTTCGGCGGCTTTCAGACGCTGCTTGACGTCCAAATAACTGGAGGGCTCGTCGAACATAAAGATGTCGGCCTTTTGGACGCAAACCATTGCAATGGCAAAGCGCTGTAATTCGCCTCCACTCAAATCACCGACATTTCGGCTACAAATGGCTTCCGTTAGATCTAAAACTTTGCAGACATACTCTTTGTTCTCTCTTTCGTTCTTCTTTTCGATCAGAGTCGACACAACACCTGAAATCGCTTTCGGTATTTGGTCCACGAATTGGGGTTTGATTATAGCCTTCAGTTCGTCCTCTAATATACGGGTAAAGTAGTTCTGAAGTTCGGATCCACGAAAATACGTCAAAATCTCTGTCCAGTCCGGAGGGTCTGACCCAAAACGTCCTACAATTGAGAAGACATTAGTTTTTCGACTCTTTTTTAAAGTTTTGAAATCAAACCTAAATTGGGTTTCAGTTTTCCGGCCAATATCTTGAGAGCAGTCGATTTGCCGATTCCATTGGTTCCGACCAGACCTAACACTTCTCCCGGTCGGGGAGTCGGCAATCGATGCAATTTGAATGTGTTCTGTCCATAACGATGAGTTGTGTCCCGATTCAGATTTGATGGCAAATTAATTATAGTTATGGCTTCAAACGGACACTTCTTCACACAAATACCGCATCCGATACACAGTTCTTCACTGATTTTGGCCAACTTGTCGTTCGGCGTCACTTCAATACACAACTTTCCCATCCGTACGACTGGACACGACTTCTTGCATTCCTGTCGACACCTCTTGGGTTTGCATTTGTCGGTATTGACGATCGCAATACGAGTCAACTTCTCCTGAGAAGCCATTTTTCTGTTATTACTGCTATGGAACTGATCTCCTATTCTTCGACACTCGACTCATAAACGGGTTGTAAATATATTTGAAGTTAAATTAGTTATAATTCAAAATATATTATTAATATCGGCTTTAAATACGAAAATATGCGAAAACCAAACGATAGCCACGTTTTGGCCAACGGTTTGATCACTAATTACGTAGACTTTCATAGAACTAAAACGTAATATTTTGACCCAAACTTTAAACTTTTGTTTTGATTTCAGGTTTTGCCAGAATTTGTAAATATTTCTGCGATTTTGTCCTAAAACTAGTTTTTAGGGGAAAATAAAAACTTATAAAAAATTAAAACCAAAGCCATTAATATATTCTTCAGCCTCCGAACCAAATAGACTTCCGTTTATCTTATCTGATAGACTGTCATAAAAGTGTTACTCTATTTGTGGAAACAGTTTTCAGATCCGAAGTTAACAACAAATTCTAACTTCATTTGAATCGTGTCTTGGTTTTGATTGGAAGTGATCTTAAGATATTCAAATCCAATGGAAATTCCAGGTTTTTATTACGACAAACAGCGGAAAAAGTATTTTAGGATACAGTCGGGAAACAGTGGTCAGAATCGGCTGACCAAAGACGAGGTCAAAGTGAAGACTGTTTTGGACACAATCGACGATTACAACCGAATGGACGGAACCATTCATTTGCCACAAACTCTTCACAGACAAGAAATTGATTTTCAGACCAAATATAATCTGAAAGAAGAATATATTCGGTCACATCTGAAATCAATCAAAAAGGAAAAGACGTTAGACATGGAAGTGATTGACTTCTGTGGAAATCAGATGCGAAACACATCTGTAAAGTATTTGAACGGTTCCGCTGAGAATAACCGTCTGTTCGCTCTGTTCACCGGAGATACCGGTTCTATTATCTACCAGTTGTCCGTCAATGACATCTTAAGCAAAGACTTTGACATAAATCAATCAACAAAAGTGATAAACGCATTCGCAAAACCCAATCGAGTGGTAGACATTTCTTACATCAATGGTTGCAATTATGATGTATTGTCAACACTCGTCCATCACTTCCCGAACCCGAATACCATAAATACGAGCTTTACTTTGAATGCGATGAGAGATACGTCAGAAACCAATCCCATGAGACAAGTGTTTGAGTTTTCTGAACCCATCTTCAGTGGAACCCATTTCGAAGACATGAATATTTTGGGCGCAGAGAAACAGATCTATGTCTTCAAACCCTCACATTCTGGAAGTATTCGAATAATTAAATCGAATGACAAAATAACGGCTTTGAAGACCAGTTCTGATGGAAAAGTGTTTATCGCCGGAACAAATAGAGGACAACTGTCTTATTTTGATATCAGAGACATGACTAGTCTGACTAAACGGTCTTCTTTGAAACTGCACGACAAGACTGTTATAAATATTGATTGTTTGAGTGATTCTTATGGTGTGATCGCCAGTTGCCATAACCATTATCTCTGTTTAACAGATCTTCGAATGTTTAATAAACCAGTTCTTCAGTATTGCAGTCATTCAAACAGTTGTTCAAAAATTCCATTTTGTGTCGATGAAAGTGTTGACATTCTGTGCTCTTCCGGTGACGACAATTTAGTCCGATTCTGGTCTATCCGATCGGGAAAACTGCTTCACATGTATTGCCAACAATCAGAGAAAAGATTAAATGGTTTGCCAACCGTTCAGTCGATAAGCAATGTCTGGTATTCTCATTCTTGGAATTATCTGAACAATCAGTTCCGACCCCTTCTCTTCTCAATGTCTGGCAATCAGTTAAATGTGATTACGAATGAAATTCAGGTTTAGAACTGAAATTAAAGTTCATTTTCACAGCAAAACACTTATTAAAGAATCACTGAATAACTATTTATTTTGTTATCAATTATTGGTTATAATTTATAATCAGATTATATGGATATAGAATCTATAAAAGATAATTAAACGGATCCAAAAGAATATTGTCTTATTAATTCATTTATTGTATTTCTATTTACTTATATATCAATGTAATTATAATTGAATTTGGTTCAGGTTCATTGAAGCAGACTAGATGGAAATATCTATAACGAAAGTTTATTTTTAAACTCTACTTGGCTTTCTGTTGAAAACTTGGAATGAATAAAAGGAGAGGTGAGTATCCATTAGTTGATGTCATTTATAATTTAATAACTTGAGGCTTCCAATTGTTGCGTCAGCACCTAGTTTAGAACAAGCTAACTTATTGTTGATTGCGAGCAACTTAAATAAATAACCGATAATTTAAGGGTAATTTGAAATACTTTTTTTGGATAAAATGTCTAACAGAGACCCTAATTATGAGAAGATTGTGGCCCACCACAAGAAATTGCAATCGGTGGTCAGTGCCTGGGACACTGCCATTGAAGATGCCAAGAAAAAAATCAGTAAAGAGCATAATCAACGAAGAAATGATTTGAAAGACAAACTTAAAAAATCTAAAGACGAAGAAAATGAAGTGAATAGTAAATACCAGAGGAATGAAATGCATTTCCAGCAGGAGTTGGCTAAAATCACTGCTCAAATCGATGCTATGGAAAGTCAGCCGATGCCGGCGCCGGACATCAGTGCAGACATTCAGCGAAAAAACCAACAAATTGAACAAATATATGGCGAAACTCACAAAGAAATTATTATTGTTTTGGACAGACATAGAGAAAGAGTCAAACGAATGGAACAGATTGTGGCGCGAAACGCATCCCAAGAGAAAAAGATGAGTAACTTGGGCACCGGTCTAACTGGCGTCGCTCCTATCAAAACAGTTCTGGATCTTAAAAAAGCCCATATGAAAGAGACTATCAATAACTTGGAATCAAATCGCGAAGAAATCGAAAAGAAATTCAAAGAATTGGCGGAAATCGAGAAAAAAGAAGCGGAAGATATCGAAGTCGCGGAGCGAAACACTACTGAAAGTGAAGCCAAAGACAGGAACGAAGAGATGAATAAATTTGTTAATAAAATGAAAGACATTTTTAAGAAACACTGAAATTATTATCAATAAATTCGGATAAAAAGTTACATTTCTTTCTATCTGTTGAATAAACTGATAAACAGAACTCAATAACAGAGGGTATAATTGAATTTAATAAAATGTTTGATAAGTAAACGGGACGTTATTGTCGTTGTATAGTTTTGGCCAAATGCTTGTTTAAACAGAAACTGATTGACAATGTCCTGTCCTAATCCTGTCCTCCTGAGCTGTTTCGCATCAGTAGTTTTAATAATCATGTGAGAAGTTCTGAGTGAATGTGGAGTGCATTGACTCGAAAAGAGAGCAAAGTGTGAGAAGAGTCGACGCGAAGCCCAGTCCTGCCTATCAGTGATGTGTTTGAGTCGAGTCTATTCGTAAACAAATTCAATGTTTTCAATAAATAATAGATTAGTTCATTAAATGTGAATTCACTAATGATTTTGTTTTTATTCAAATTTGATTTGATTTCTGTGTCAAATGAATCGACATTTTTGTTAGACGTTTAAAACACTGAATACTTTTGCTGTGATTTACAAATTGCTTTATATATTCCTTAATTCAATTTCATATTAATTTAATTACTTCCGCTTTAAATTGTATTACAAATCAAATTGAAGTCAAAAACTAATCAATATTTTTGTTAATTTTGTGGGAAAAAAGTCAAAATATTTTTGTAAATTTCAATGCAATCGGTTGTCACTGAATTGGAATCGATTTAATTAATCAAACAAATAATTGTTGAGTCAATTAAATGAATGTTTAATAAAATGGAGACAATGGATATGAAACTGAATGAAAGTGAACAACAAATGTTCGGCCAATTGTTCACTCTTTACGATTCGGCCAATTCGGGAATCGTTCCGCAATCGGTGGCCAAACAAGTCCTCAACTCCTCCAATCTGGAGGCTAATGTCTTAGATCAGGTATTGACTGAATCCAGTAAATTGATGGCTACCCTTCCCCCCAAACTTATGATTGATTGTCAAGACTTAAACCTTTGGATCTATTGATTGATGATTTGTGTATTGATCTGAACAGATAACGGAACTGATCGGTTCTTCGCGCCTGTCGTGTCTGACTCGTCAACAGTTCTACGCAATGCTGAAGCTGGTGGGCGCCGCACAATCAGGTCTTCCCTTAAGCACCGACATCACAAACGCCCTGACAATACCTTTGCCTCAATTGTCGGCAATAGTTGTGGACACAAATAAACAGCAATTAGTCGCTAATAATATGTATGAAAATATTTACCACTTTTTTGAGGCTTAAATTCCTTAACACTTGATTCTGACCAAAAAACTTGTTATCTTTTCCTCTGCTCTTAATTAATATGCGATTCACTCACTCTTCCAATGGACTAACAAATTATCAAAACAATTATGTAATGAAAACTTGAATTTTAACTTTTTTTTCCTTTATTTCTGTTATGATTTTTGATGAATGTTTTGAAATAAGAGGTTAAGATATTCTGAGCTCTTCTTCTTATTTAACAAAATTTTACTTTTTTCTTATTTTTACTCTTTTTTCAGATATAAATCATTTTTAATTTATTCGTTTCTTTCAATTTTATCTCTTTTTTATTGATTTTCTTAACATTTTCTATAAGAAGCGAAAAACTATTCGAAAAATTAGAGTTCAGAAACAGTTATTTGAGTTCAAATTGTTATCTAATTTTCCAAGGTCACTAGACTGGTCTGGTCCATTTTTATCATTCTTGATTTTAAAGTTAGATTCCGTAACTGAAAAAACTTGGATTTAGGAAAATGTTTGCATAATTTGAAAATCTTTTGATGGGAACTATAGATGAAAATGATTTAAATGTTTGTCTGAGAAGATGTCCATTAATTTGAAAATTGTTTTTTTGCTTAAAAGTGACGAAAATAACAGAAGTGAGTTAATTAACCAAATGACTGGTCATTTGCCGCCCCCTCCGACCAAACCCAGTGTGCGTTCCAATCGAAGGAACAATCAGTTCTCAAATAGTGATAATTGTGTTCTTCAGCCAATGGAAGCACAGGATAACTACAATTCATTGAATAACAATAAAATCCATAATAATAGCAATAATTGCAGTAATAATCACAACGAAACTGAACCACAAATTGAATGTAAAACAAGTTTTTCCATTAAATTCAAGGACTTTTGATTTGATTTTTTGCTTTTCATGTTCAGCCGAAACCACTAATTCTCGTAGTTCTTCGCCTGAAGAAGTAAACGATGATTCGCCTATCAATTCATTGATTGAAAAGCCTTATGACTATAGAGACAAGAGTTGGTCTGAATTCAAGGAATTCAAGAACAAAGATAAGCCATTAAATTGGGCCGACTATGAAGAGGCACACCATCTGTTAGATAATGAAGATGAGGATGAAGATGAAGAAGGAGAAGAAATACAGGAAATCAAAAGTAATTTCTCGGCCGAAGAAGACTTGGAAGACATTTGGAGTATTACTGAAGAACAGAAAAGCTATTATACAAATCAATTCAAATCATTGCAATCGAATCTAAACGGAATAATTACTGGCAATAAAGCGAAGGACTTCTTCGAGAAGTCCAATCTTCCCATTCTGGAGTTGTCGAGGATTTGGCAATTGTCGGACATCGATACGGACGGAGCGCTGACACTTGAGGAGTTCTGCATTGCAATGCATTTAGTGGTTCTGCGTCGCAATAACGTGGAACTGCCTTCAGTTCTTCACCCGAGTCTCTTCAGATCCTTGGCTTCTATTAGATCTAAACAGGTCTTGGGTCTTAAGTTCTGCAAAAGTGAAGATTTGGTCACTGATTGTGTGAAACAAAAGCTTGTCTTTAATGCGGTTTCGCCGCCGAAATACAACGATCTCACCGAACAAAAGACCAAAAATACTGAAACCCTTTCGCCTCAAAACAAACAATGGACCAAATTTACTGATTCCCCGACCCATCAAATTCTTATGACCGCAACAGTGTCTCCGCCGAGCACTTCCTCGAGTGCAGGACTCCAGCCTTTGGCCAACTTTGACTTCAATACCGCTACGATTGTGAGGGACCCAAAAATTTTACATCCAGTAGCTCTTCGACTATCACCCGATGGACAGCCCATACGCTATGACAGCAATGACACGATTAGCCATAGCCTGGACACTACTGTTCATACCGTTAGCGTTACGGACAGTGTTCGGTAAGAATAAAAACTTCTATTAAAGATTTTTAAACGTCTCTCTCTATTGAATTAGTCCTTCGGCTGTGATTCAAGGCAAGAAAGACCCGCCGCCTCCACCCCCTCCTAGACCTGAAAGAAGTCATGGTCACGCTAGAAGCTCATCACTGGATCTGAATAGAGTAATAGTGCGTTCCGGTGCCGCCAATGATCTCATTTCTTCTCAAATTCCTCCATATCTAAAAGTATCGAATTCTGAGTACGGACTGACAGCTCCTCAAAAAGGTTTTCCCATTTATGTTAAACTTTGAAACTGATTTATGACTTCCTTAATAGAAGTTCCAAACCTATCAATAAATCAAAGAAATTTGGGCGCATTTCAAGCCTACAGGAAAACCAGAACCGAAACTAGTCTTAAGAATAATATAAATAATTCAATGATCGATACTATGAAAATCAGATACAAATTACCCCTCGAAGTACCCATTCCTGAGTGAGTCTTCATTTTCTCTTTCATGGATTTGGTTATCAAAACATAATTTTAATTTGCAGTTCAAGTGCCGACAGCACAGAATTGTGGCAAACGATTATGTCTTTCCAAGAGTACACTAAAGTCTTAACGAATGTGAATAACGATTTGCTTCGGGAACTGATTAAAGCCAACGAAGACAAACATTCGCTCGAATTAAGATTAGCCCAACTGAGCAATGGATGCAAATTGTGATTCACTTCGACTTTCGGCCTCTTATTTGTTAACCGTTTTTATTATTAATCATATCTTAAGTATTGTTTAGATTTTTTCAGTCAAATGGATATTAATTACTATTTTTAAAAACAAATATTTTTTAATTATTTTTGTCATAAAATCATAGTTTTTTTGTTTCGATTGAAATGTTTCCTAAATTTATTTATTTTAATATTTTTATTAAACGGATATATAATTTACAGAAAATTTGTTTTAGAAAACTCGCGATTAAAGTGTAATTTAAAATCTTTTAAAACTTATATTTGATTCAAAAATTTGATTATTTATTTAAATTATATATTAATTAATCAGTAGTTTTCACCGAATGTTTAATACTTATATAGTATTTAATATTTTTATAATAAAATCAATTTTAGTTAAAATCAAAACCTCTTTTGAAATCAAATTTCAATTTTATTTCCTTTTCTTCAAGTCTTCGAATCTTTTGGTCAAATCGTCGAAATCGATGCCTTCGTCTTTAGACCCGTTCGGGTCATCGCTGGGAATGTCCGGCAAATTAGTCGGTACTGATGGCAACTCAGGGAATGAATCATTTGGGTTGGGCTGTGTTCTCGGTAATGGTTTAGGCTTAGAATCATTTCCTTTCGATGACATCACAGAGTCGTAATGAGGCGGCGGTCCGGCCTGTCCGGGACCTCCTCCCGCCGGCGCTCCGTTGTTATTGAAATTGAAACCGATTGGCTTTGTGTTGGGTTGAGTCGGATATGGAGCTGAAGGAGGCACTGATGGCAATGGAGGTGGAGGGGCTGTGAAGGCACCAAAACCTCCTCCTCCTCCTCCCCCACCACCTGAAGGACCTGATGGAGGGAACCCATGATTGCGGTTATCCGGGTTGTTACCCAAATCGATGAGACATTTATCTTGACTCTGGTGCAGACCAGAAGACATCTCTTCAGCGCAATAAACCTCATCCTCTCTAAGGATGTCAGCGTCGGGTTCGTACGACACGTTCTGACTTTTGGCGATCTCTGTTCCAAAACAACTCCATTGAAGAACAAATTGAAAACAATAATAATAATAAGACTCACCGATTAAGTACTTCTCAACCAAAATCTTGGGCGGCGCCTGAACTCCCATTTTAATCATCAGTTTCTCATTGACACTCTTCAGGGCGTTCTCACGACAGGCCTGTGCGTAGGGTTTACCGTATTTATAAGTCAGAAGATCTGATATGACTTTCAGCTCCTGGACATCAGCCTGAAGACGAGGTGCCACCCAAATCAGCGATGATATGGCTTCGGACAGACCGTCATCTAATGTCTTCATTTGCTGAATGAGTCCGAATCTGGCCAACAATAGGTCGCAATACATCTCAACCAATTCCATGGCCTCAACAATATAGTCTTCACGTATGATGTGCTCGACTCTGATCTTCGCCCTCTCATACTTGCCGTTAATGATATAATCGGCGATTTCTTTGCGAGACTTTTGAGCCAATTCTGTCTTCTTCTTCTCCAATAGTTTTAATCGATTAATAGACAATCGTAAATTGGTCTTCAGTTTTGTGTAATTAACACCTGTGCTGACCATTGTTTAAAAGGACAATGAAAATAAACTGAAATTGAAAACTAAAATGATAAAAACTGAACAAAACAATGGTTTAGTGGACCAAAGACTGGAGGAAACTGTCTTTTTGTGACAACTTTTGTCTGATGTTTACAAAATTTCATCAAATAATCGCAATCGTTGTTAACACAAAGTATGTCCAAAAATTGCTATAAAATTAATAGTGAATTGATTCACAAATCAATGTTTTTTCAATGAAAGGGAACCAAAATAAATGAAACCCTAAAGTCCTACTAATAGTGAAGTACTTTATGAATAAAATCTAAAATAATCTCTGATTGGATGATCTGTTTATCAGTTGTATTAGTCATTCAAAAGGCTATTGTTTTTGTTGATCACATGTTTTTGTCTGTAATTTAAATCACCTGAAAATGAATTGTCTTTTACGAAGAGTTGGTTATGAATTGAGTGTCAATTACTTTAAACGGAATCAATCAATAATTTCATACAAAACTATCAGACAATTAAATAATTTGAATAAAGATGTGTTGCGATCAGAAAATCGGTATCCAAACAAATGTCAGCCAATAATAAGAGCAATCAGTACTTCTCAAGAGATCAGTTTATTTACTAATCAATTGAACCATAATTTTATGGAACAAAAGCGTTACAAAAAGGGAAAGAAGGGATCAAAACGCCAAACAAAAGAAGAGTCCAGTGATGAAGAGTCAGATGCAGAAGAGGGGGATGAGTTTGATCCGGAACTAATCGATGGAAAGGCGATTGGCTTTGTTGATAAAGACGCAACATTGGTGTCGCTGCGATTGGACACAGTGATGAAGGCGGGTACAAATATAGCAAGGACTAAAGTGGACGAAGCCTTTTACAACAATTTAATTCGAGTGAACGGCGAAAGAGTGTCCAAAAAGAGCATAGAGTTGGCCGAAGGGGACGAATGCGATTTTATTAGAGGACTGAATGAACAAAATAACGATTTGATTGATGTCCACAGAGTTGTTATTAAGAAAATTGAGGACAAAATGTCATCGAAGGAAAGAATTCGGGCAAAGATAAGGACATTCCGAAATCTGGCCATTGAGAACTATCCCAACGACCCTTATGATGGGTTCGCCATCAATATTATTCGTGAAGACAAACCAAGGAATGACAAAGAATGAAAACTCATTTCATTTGATTCCACTTTTAGTTATAAGATATGTTTAAATACAATAAATATAGTTATATTGAAAAATGGAAAAAGTTATTGAATTCGCTTCAGTTTCGACAAATACATTGGCCCACAATTTGATGGCATGAATGGCACCACTTGTGTCCCGTATTTGAACTCATTGTTCATTCTGTAGAGTCCTCGAAGGGGTCTTAACGTTTCTTTGAGGTCAGACACGACATACAAATAGTTGGTTTCCTCCCAAATCTTTTTCAGTGCCATATGAATAACGCCATCGTTTTGAATGGGAGACAGACTGCAAGTGGAGTACACGAGACTACCGCCTGCTTTCAGTGACATCAGACCCGAAAACAGAATATTCATCTGTTCTTCGGGCAGTTTTATTCTTTCCTGAAGTCGCGATGGTTTGAACCAATTGTTGTCGTTCTCACTGATAGACATTCTGTCATTAGTACAGATGGCGTCAATTAGGATCTTGTCATAAGTGTTGGGTCGGACCAACTGTTTGGCGTCTTCTGAATTGAATTCCAGTGTATTCCTAATGCTATTTATGTCTGGAATATAAGTATCGAAAACATTCTTCAGTCGAGTGGTTCGCGACAAAGACTTATCGTTGCAGAACAGATGAGATGGTCTTAGGGTTAATGCCATCATTAAAGCCTTACCACCCGGTGCTGCGCAATAATCAGCTACTATATCACCCTGTTGAATATCGAGTGCCAAGACAGGCAGAACAGAGGCCGCGTCCATCAGATAGTAGTCAAATACTCCGAGAAGTGAACTTCGCTCTGGAGGAGGGAATTGAGACATATCTCCGCGCGGAAACACATAGATCTTCAGTATTTCGGGAATATTAAGTTTGGGTTCTTCGATGTGTTCCACCGGAATATCGACATCTGTCCGATAGAACTCATAGTAAGGCGTTTCGGTCTCTATTTCTTCATTATATTTAAGTTCTTCTGTGGGAACGAAATCGTTTAAATCAATTTCCATTTTGGCCGCATTTATAAACCCATCGCTTCCGTAGTCTTCCTTTTGGGTCATCATTTCCAGAAAGTCTTCGGCTTCAGTCATGGAAGTCAAGCCGCTGCCCAGTTCCCTGTCGCTGACATCACTCACATCACTAACAGTGGATGGATCCACTTCTGATGGATCTATTCCTCTTTCTTCAGCTATCTTTGCTATCTTTCTGTTCTTCTTATCGGCCAAGATCTTCATCCGTCGTTTAAATCTGTCGTATCTTTTATAATGTCTTTCATAATAGCGCCTCAAATCGGTGGCACCGATTTGTCTCATTTTGATCTCAATATCTTCATAATTGGAGAAGACATTAACCACAGAACAGTATTTGTTTTGTGAGAGAAGACCCAAACGAATGGATTGCCAGCTCTTGTGGTAGACTTTGCGGTAAAAATTGTCAAAATGTTGCAAAGCGTTGTCTCGTGGATAAGCAGTTAGTCTGACTTTGGCCTTAACAACAAGTCAACAAGTTAATATAACAAGATTATAACAGTCCCTACACTCACCCAATGAGCCGTCGATTTGTTGCGACACAAAATACAGTTCATTAAAACAGTTCTTAAATTCAATGTCTTTTCAAAAATTCCCGACATTTTTGGCTTCAAATTTAAAGTCCAACCAAAACATTGACGTAATTGTTGGACGAGTCGAGTGCTGCCAATTCATGCTTTCCTAGACTTCGCTTCCTTTTCCGTTTAACACAAGTTAAAAATGGTATGAATTGTTTGAATTTGATTTTATTTAACCATTTAATTCAATTAAGAGCAATTGATTTGTGATCAAATGGTCACCAGTTGATCCATAATCAATGGCTTAGAGCTCTGATATGAATTGAGTGGTAATTGGTCCGTCTAATGTGTTTTGTGTCCACTGTAGGCTCGCGGCCCTAAGAAGCATTTGAAGCGCTTGAATGCGCCCAAGAGTTGGATGTTAGACAAGTTGTCGGGTGTGTTCGCACCCCGACCCTCAACCGGTCCCCACAAACTGCGGGAATCGCTGCCTCTGGTGGTTATGTTGAGGAATAGACTGAAGTATGCGTTGACCCGAAGCGAAGTTATGAAAATAGTTATGCAAAGAACTATTAAAGTGGACGGCAAAGTGAGGACTGACATCAACTACCCGTCCGGCTTCATGGGTGAGTCAGACAACCTTTCCGGCCCTCAGTTCCTATTTTTTTAAGGCCTGACATCGAAGACACTTATATTCAGTACTCTTTGTATTTGTGTTCAAAATAAGGCCCAAATGAAAACAAGTCTTCGGTCGCTTATTACTGACCATTGCTTAGGTCTTAGGCATTACCCAAAGATTTGACATTTATTTCTGTCTTCAGATGTGGTAACCATTGAGAAAACTGGAGACTTCTTCCGACTGTTGTACGACATTAAGGGTCGATACACTCTGCATAAGATCACTGGCGAAGAGGCCAAAGTAAGACAATTATCTGCTTTTGTTTGCCTGGTATTTAATCTTTGACCTAAAACTTAGTACAAGTTGTGTCGCGTGAAGAAAGTGTCGACCGGACCGAAAGGCATTCCCTTCATTGTTACCCATGACGGCAGGACTATTCGATATCCGGATCCATTGATCAAAGTTCACGACTCTATCCGTTACGACATCGCCTCCGGAAAGATCTTAGACTTCATTAAGTTCGAGACGGGAAACCTCTGTATGGTTACCGGTGGCCACAATTTGGGTCGAGTCGGAGTTATCACATCTCGGGAGAGACATCCGGGAAGTTTCGATATCGTGCACGTGAAGGACTCACAGGGGCACACTTTCGCCACCAGGTATGCACTGTCGCCAACTTGTCTCCACCCCCTCTGACCTCTGATGACCACTGCATCATGCATTGATAACTTATGATTGTTGATTAGTCTTTCTGATACCATCTCTTAGTCTTAATGATGTGATTGTTGTGACCAAATTGTGATGATTTGCTTGTTGTTCAGGTTGGCCTATATATTCGTAATCGGAAAGGGAACCAAATCCCTCATTTCATTACCCAAAGGAAGAGGAGTTCGACTGACTGTTGCTGAAGAACGTGATAAGAGATTGGCTCAGAAACAATCGCACTAATTATTAAAATATAGACAATGTTTCGATTGGACATAAGATCAATAAAAACTTTTTGGAAATGAATATCAATTCGTTTAAAATTAATTTTATGCTTCGTTTTAATGGTTTCACAGAATTTGACTAAAAAAATGTTTTGACACAATTAAAGATTTGACAAAATAAGGTTCAGGTTATAGAACTGATTACAATTTCTTAGTAAACCTTAATTGTGCAAAACCTTATCTCAAAGGTTTCACTATTAGTTTAATCGCTTAAAAAAGCAGAATAAGAAATGCTTAAAATTTAAGGCACATCTGTAAGGGCTCAACACATGTCTGGTGCTTTAGAAGCTCTGAATCTAAAACAATTTGTGGCCTTAAATAAGCCTTTTCTAATGAATAAGCGATTCTAGTGTTTAGTGATTCGCAAATCTATCGGTAAAATAAATTAAAAACAATTCAAATGTGAGGCAGTAATAGACTTGTGATCACTGGTCGACAACCGAGTCCTGTACTTCTTCAGATTTGGAGTCGTCAGTGACACCATTCGGTTGGTTGTTCTCATTGGGCAGATCGTTGGGTATATCAATATTAAGGTCGGTTGGGGACAGTTCTTGGAGCCTCTCGTGAAGGAGTGCCCTCTCGTTCTGCATGGCTCGACACAACTTCTCCAAAGTGATTATTTTCTGCAATGCCTTCAAGTGTTCCGAATCGCGCTTTTGTTTCTGTTAACAGTTTTCAGACATTAAGATTCAAACAATTGAAATAAGAAAGAGTAGAAGCCATACCTCATCCGACAGTTTAAGCAGTGCTTTATTACTGGACTCCCAGCGAGTCTTCCACTGTTGAGTCTCTTTTTCCAATTTCTTGATCTGTTTGGACATCCGTTCCATATCTCTCTTAAAGTTGGCGAACATATCATTACTTTTGGTCAAAACTGTCTGAAATTCGTCGTATTTATTGGTGTAAACCCCGAGTTCTGTCCTGAGTTTGTGTTCAGTCTGAGACATATCAGCGCAGCGTTTCTGCAAATCAGTGATCATTTGAATCAATTGTTGCTTCTCTTTAATGAAGATCTGTTTTTCCTGATTCAAAATCATATCAGTTTTAGTAAACTTTGCTTTCATCAGTTGTGTCTCCAAATCCTTCTGTTTGATGATCTTCTCGGTGTGTTTCTCCCAACTCTCGTAGTGACCCATCAAAGTCTTGAGCTTCTGAGCCAAGTCTGCGTTCTCTTCTTTCAGTTGAGTATTCCTTTTCTGGTTTTCACCGATTAATTGCATTATTTCGTTGAGAGTCGACTGAAATTTGTTGGCGATTTCGCGACGCTTTTCCTCTTCTTCTTTGATTTTTAGAAGACTTTCCTCTTTGATGAACTTATTCTGTCGCTGAAGTTCCCGACAGAGAGACTCGAGTCTGGATTTGGCCAAAACCAGGCGGTTCTGCTCGGACTGCATCTGATCCTTCTCTTTACTCAACTGATGCGTGATTTTGTCACTTTGTTTCGACTGTTGGCTAAGATTTCTGTTCTCTTCGGACACTTCGACCAAAGAGTTGGTTAACCAGGAGATTCTTTCGGCTTCCGAACTGAAAGTCGACAGCTTTTTGCTGATGTTTTCGGCACTCATTCGACTATTTTTCGAGTTATTCTTCGATTGTTTACGACTAGAAGTATTTGTATTCGTCTTAATCTGAGGTTTGTCTAAATTTGTGTCAGTTTTGCGAACATTTGATGAGTTATCGGCCTTTGAATCTGATTTGTTTTCTGTCTTTTGGGAGTCTTTGCTCTCAAGGCTTTGGTCATTGAGTTCGGCAGTGATTTGTTTGGAGTCTTCACTGGTTTTGACTTCAATACTATCATTGGATTCAATAATTTTATCATTTGTTTCGCTGCTATTATTATCAGAAATGTTGAGACAATTATCACTCTTTTGTTCGTCTAAATTATCTTTTGATGTCTTATTCAGACCAGAGATCTCTAATTCCAGTTCCTTTTGTAGCTGCAAAAGACTGTTTGTGTCTATTTTGGAACCTGACTCCTGTCCGTCGGGGCCGACAGTTGTCTGGTCTGAATCAGTGGTGACGATAGCATCACGTGATTCGAGCATTTCATTGATTTTGTTTCGGATTTGTTTCGCTCTATCACTGCATAAAGACATCAATTGTTCGCATTTCGTGTCTTTAGTTTCGATCATCTTCTGCACCATCTTCTCGGCGGTCGCCTCGTCTGGACTGTCGTCAGCCTCGAGATCGACATTTGTTTCATTGTTGACATCAATGTTTGTCTCCATTTATGGTATCGTTTGAAATGAAAACAAGAATTTCAAAGACTTTGAAATATGAGACAAAAAAACAATTGATAATCAAAATAAGTTACGAAAATAAACCGAATCGATTTGTTTGATTTGAAAAATTGTTTCAGATTATAGTTTCAAATGATTTCCATTCAATGAAATCGTTTTTGTATAAAATATTTATTTTTATTCAATTATAAAAATAGTTTCAAAACAAGAGTTTTTGTGATGAACTGAGTATTGAATTAACGATTGCGTAAAGCATTGAATGACAATATATTACGCAAAACATCCTTTCCTTCCCTTCACTCACTTATAAAGCAATTCAGTCAAACAACTACAGAAACATTTTTATATTTTCACCTTGTATAAATTCACAAGTTGTCTTATTTCAGCATCCATCCCAGACCCATCTTGGGACCTATGTTAAAGTTTATGCTAATTTCACATTTGTTTATTATCACAATCACACTGAATTCGGGAAACAACAATAGAAATATCAACTTGTATTTTCACAAATTGCTAGTTGCATCAAAATTTATGCTCAAAATTCATTGTAAATTGCTCAAAATTTGTGAAATTATTTTGGTTTTACATTTTTAGTGTTCAGATACATCAGAAGTTTAACTTTATGAAACCGATAAAAATTAATAAGCTTACATAAAGCATTATTTTGATTTAAATTATGAAATCATATATATTGTCTATTTTCACATTCTTTAATTTCACATAACTCAAAGTCCGGCGACAACTGTCTGAAATTAGAGGAATGTTTCTGTATTGTATTCAGCTTTAGCTCTAAGCCTAAACATTTTCCTGTCAGATTAGATCCGACACTTATAGTTTCAACATAATAATGCTCAAAACCTAAATCCAAGATAACTTTCTTATTTAATTTGACTCAAATTTGTATTAAAGTTTGTATTAATCTGTCGGACGAACTGTAGATGGTAGTAGGTACATGGTTCTCTTTTGATATAACTTGTCAAACACAAGAGTAACTCTAACAGAGTTAGAAAATGAATTAAAAATTGATAAAAAATTAAATTTTAATTATGTAAAGTTATAAATTTTCGTTTGGATAAAATTTTCATTTGATTAAGTTATTCACCATGGTAACAAATTGACACGCATGCATTGTTATGAACAAATTTGGCAAAAATCTGGCACATTTGTCAATTTTAGTAATTTCATTAGTGCTCATGATAAATTGACATTAGGTTTTAATCTATAAAATTAAACTTTTGAAGTTTGGTTTAAATTAAAGCGATTTTAATAGTCATTAGAAATAAGAATTCTTTAATTAAATTTAATTGATTGGAATTCACTTAAAATTTCTTAAAACTGGAATTCTTTAAAAAGTTTTGCAAATAAGACATCAAAAGGGTTTGATATGAATTAAAATTGAGTTAAATGTCGAGCAAACCGGAGCTCATATATTGATTAAATGACTGTTTCATCGAGTATTCCCTAATTAAACTATGAAATTCAAAGTAATTTAACGATAATTTTCAGCTTTCATTAGACTAAAAGCTTAAAAATCAATTAAAAGTCGCAATACTTTGATAAATGATCGCAATTTACAATCAGTCAAACCTCCCAATAATTTAATCAAAAATAATTCTGTTTTTATACCAGACATGAGTCAAATAAGCTATTCTGCGCTCACATTAAAATTTAATTGAAGTCTCACTAAAAAGAAGTCTTTCCTCTCCTATCTTCTTATGAATGAAATTTTCAATTAAAAAGTCTGACGTGTTTTCAAATTATCAGTTAAAAGGCATCGAAAAAAATGAATAAAAAACTCCGAAATCTAATTTGGGGTAAAAAATGCTCAAAATTGGCAAAAAAGTTAATGATTTTAATGAGTTTCAATGAAATATCAATGATAATTATTTACAAAACCTAAGAGAGGAAAATCTCATTAAAGATAGGAAAGGAGTCGTACGACTCGTTTGAATGGAATGCACAAAAAATTAGTGGAAAATTGTGATTAACTGTCAGCTAATCATTCAATGAATCTCTGCTTTTAGTGAAATAAAAAATAATATCCAATGAATTCGTAGTTTTCATTAATAGTGTTCTCATTTTCAAAGCATCTTATATTTGAATTTGAAAAACATTTGCATCAATTATGGCACTAATTGACCATTAATATGCTGACCTAATATAGTCAAGGGTCAACAAAATAGAATGGCCCATCTTCAACTGTTCTAGGAAACTTCAGGATTATGATACCAATGAATATTTGTCGAGTTTCTTAGAAATTATAAAAGCAATTCTTGGAATTTCTATTGTTATTCTTACTATTATTAGAAGCAAAATTGAATTTGTCATGCTCAAGTCAATTAGCCGTGCTCATCTCTGCCCAAACAGTAACTCTTGGAGATTTTTGTGTAACAATGCCACAACAAACGCATGCGTTTTAATCTAATCTACGACAATATGAATCATGTTAATAGCGTTCAGAATATCTATCAACTTCTAATCATTACATAAATTGTCTTCTCATATGTTTTTAACGAAAACACATATGAAAACAAAAATATTTTTCTAATCGTTTGCTTATAGTTTTTGGAATTGTGTACAGAATACCAGTGAGTAATGGGTTCTTACGCCACAAAGTTTAATATCTGCCAAAGTGTTCCGATTGGGCCGACCAGTGGTGCACATATCAAAAGGTTTTTTAAATTTCAGTACTTTTCCGATTAGATTATAAATAAATATTCGCATATTTTTGGCACTAATTTTATTTTCTTTAAAATTTTTGATTCGCAAACCGAATGATTAATTTGAGTTCACTTTTTACTCGCTATCATTCAATTCGCTTATCAATAATTTATTGCAAATTTATTTTAAAACCACAAAAAAACAATTTCGAAAACTACAGTTTAGACTCGTTACTCTGAATCATGGTAACTAATAAGAATGAATCAATATGATAATATTTGATTGCTGAATTTCGGAGACTTTATTAGATGTACTTTTTCATAGTTGAAATAATTATGATATGATGACAAATAACCAGGATTGGCTCCTTATTTAACAAAAGAAAAAAAATCTATTGAAGCTTTATTAAAAAGAGTTAGAACTTAAAATTGTCTGAGATCAGCCTAGTGTTCAATATAAATAGGAACAAAATCAATAACTTTGATAAAGTAAATGATATTTTGTATTTACAGAAAGTAGTTCTGATTAAAAGTAATGTTCAATTTAATGATTGTTAATTGTACTGTGAAATAGCGAAAAGCCAACCATCAAGATTTTACTGCTGGGTTTGGATAATGCTGGAAAGACTACCACTGCCTTACATCTCATCGGAGGTAAAGTGATTTGAGATTTGGTTCACATTTCGAATATCTATTCTATAAATTAAAGTCCATTTGTGCTAAAGTGCTATAAATATTTTTATTCATTTTTAAGATTCATTGGAAGATATAATACCAACGATTGGTTTCTCCAACTTAGAGATGAAAAAATATGAAAAATATAAAGTAGTTATGTATGACTTGGGCGGAGGCGCCAGAATCAGAGCCATTTGGAAAAATTATTTTGCATTAATTCATGGAATCATTTTCGTTATCGACTCATCCGATATCAGTAGAGTTCTCGAAGTCAAAGATGTCATCGAGGAAGTGGTCGCTAATGATAAGATCGGTGGAAAGCCTATTCTCGTGTTTGTATATATTGATCGATAATCACGCACTCAGTCCTCTCCTGTCCCTCCATAGGACTTATCAGACGAAGAGCACAGATTTATCATCTGAACAGTTCTGTTATCTTAAGTTTGCATTTCTTTTATCGACTTTCTATCAATAGATTAGTTTTGAATCAAATATTGGTCTGAATGATAAATATTGAAATTCGGAGACTTTTCTCAGAACTTTTCAGTTCAAAATTCATTTCCATTGATAAGTCATATCCCACTGTACTTACACTAAATGCCCACTACTTGTAGGGATTGTCCATAGCTTTGTCCACAACTTTCACCAAAAATCTGTTCATTTTATACAATATTTGTATATAAATAGACTTCACAAATGTTTGGGAACATTAGACTAATAAAAATTTTATTTACAGTTTAATCAATAAACAAGATATTGAAGGAGCGTTGGATGAGCTGGATATCTGTCAATATTTAAAATTAGAATCGCTTATCAACAAGTTTAAGTGTCCAACCAAAGTTGTGAGTCTTTATTTATCATGTCTTGTATTTTATTAATTCCTGTGAAAAAATCTCAGATTAGTATAAAATTAAGAAATGAAAACAAAAGTCTGATTACAAAAATGTGATGTTTTTTATTCAAATATTTCTCACGAATTAACAGAATTCAGACTAAAATAATATTTATTGAGACAAATATTTGAGCTGCTTATACATCAAAGAGTGCTTTCCTAGATTAGAATTGAAAGCCTCATTCATTGATGAAAAAACTCAGTATCTGATTGACAGAGAGATTGCAAGATATGTTTGCCTTTGATTTGAAATACTATTCTTTAATGAATTCCTTTGCGATTAAATAATGATTAGATTTTTGAATACGATTTGAAAAGAAGCAAATCGTTTGAGTGATTACTCTATTATGTATTCTTTTGAATATAATCTCATTAAATGATAGGAAACTTGTTCTGCAAACAGAAGGCCAGAGAATGGACAGAAAATTGATCCATCAATAGATACCGGCTATCAATGGCTGTTGAGTTTTATAGTTCGAAATTGGCTTCAATTGAATAATAGGGTCGAACTGGACTCTAATGAACAGTACAGTCATGAAAGAAAATCGTTGGAGGAACGACTCAACCGCTTTCGGGGGAAGCGCTTCGACGCTGAAGACCAGTTCACTAATGAGAAGGAGTTCATTAAAAATGGTAATCCTTTTAAAGCAATCGAAGATGTCATTAGAGATGTCGAACAAACGAACCACGATATGAATAGCGATAGCAGTGAACAGAATGTCAATTATAACCATAACAATAGCGAAAAGATCGCAAAGACTGATAAAAATAGGAATTCCATAAATGAAGACAAAGATTCAATTTCTAAGTTGGGCTCAGCCTCAGAGACCGACGACAACTTCTTTGGAAATAACTCCGATTCCAATGAAAGTAATGATATTTTAACGAATAATTCATTATCTGATGAGAAGATGAGCGCTTCAGATAAGACATCCGGTGTTCAACAGACAAGAGCTATCGATAGCAACACCACAGCAAACGTTGAGGTACACCACAATCATAACGAAGAAGACATCATCGAAGAGGAGATAATTAAGAGTGAAGCCAAGCAAACAAAAGGTATAAATATTTGAAAGAAGTCTATTATTCACAATATTTATAGAGTTTCTAAAAGAAAAATTAAGAAACATTTATCTAAAAGTTGTTTATTAAAAAAATATTTTTGTTTTGGGCGCAGAATACGAGTCGCATAAACGGTTGTCGCCTCAGAGCAGCGAAAAGTCCAACAAATCTAATCGATCTGAAAATCATAAAAAAGTCAAACGAAAAATGAAAGTAATCAGAAATAGTAAAGTGTCGCCTGATTTGAGCCAAAACAGCTGAGGACTCACTTTTACAAACACTTATATAAATCACTAAATATTTCATTTCATTATTTATTGGCTTTTAGACATTGACTCCCAAACATAGCCTCTGCCGAAACACAGACTGAAAAAGTTAATTAACTTTTCTTCTGTTATGTCTGACATCAGAACAAAACATTGTATAATAACTAATCGGTTATTGTATTTCATATTTCAAAGAAATAACTTTTTTAAAACTCGTTATTCGATGTATGATTATGGCAATTATTAAATAAGAAGAGGTTATTTTCTTTTGTTCAACCAATAAGTATATTAACAAATCAAATAATTGTCTGTAATCTCAAAAATGTTATTCAATATTACATATATAAATATATACCTGTATATATATAACGCGCACAACATTTCCATATTATTTCGTGAATTTTAATATTGTGTATAAAATTTCAAAATTTTGTTATTCAATACTTTGATTTGTTTGTTATTCGTGAGAAGCGATTCATTTATTATATCAAAAATCTAATAGAATTTCAATTATGATATTCTGTGTGAGAATATGAGGAGTATATCAGTTGTTGGTATCAAACAAAACGCTGTTCAGACAGAGAGAGTCAGACGTTGAAAATCACTGAATATTTAATGTAAAAAATATTTTCTATGAACTTATGTTTTATATATGAATTAAGACTTGAATTAAATTATTTTTTTGGGTAAAAAATAAATTTTTATTAAACTCTGTGCAAAAACCGAGAGCTCAGTCCTAGTGTTTGTTGTGCTTATCCAATGAAACAAGTTTTGGAGACCACACGTCATTTGAATTCTCACCCACCTCTCCCTTCAGCATAACACACTACAAGTTGGTCCTTTGGAATAGCTATACAAAAACTTGATGGCTCGCAGACGATCCTCATTCATGTCCTTCAGTATGCATTTGTGAGGGCCGGCGATTGTATGTATGTGTGAGAACTCAACAAACTTTTCAAAAAGTTTTTTCTACGAGATTTGAAAAAGTGAAGTGAAGTTATGTACCGCTGACTGAGGCCTACAATTGATGTAATTTGTGACTCAAAGAGTTCCTATTATATGTCAAAAGCTATGATCAAAATTTTATATAATAATAATAATAAAAGGATTGAGCAATGATTGAGCAATGCTAGGCTCGACCCAGGACCGGCACAGCTATGGCACTGTTACCTGTTGAAAATGCTATCAATGGAACTGTTTTATTTATTCTTCTGCTTTTGTGGCTTCAGAACAAACAGATTTTGTCATATGAAGTGATTGAAAAATGCGAGCGTGGATGCAATAACCTCGTGGTAATTATCCAACACACTTTTCCTCACTTTCCTACTAATAACTGATAAAAATAAAGAGTTATTCAATTCATAAATTTGGTTAAACTTTTGACGAAAGACATTTCAAGCGCGACAAACACTTGCAGTTAATCCTTGACTAAAAGGATTTGTTATGAAACAGTTTGTCATTCAGTCTTGTTATGTAATATGAACTTTCTAATGAATGATTAATTTCCTGATAAATAAGACTCTAAAAATGGTCCTTTTCTTCAGTTTTTTCTCGTTTACATTCACTGAATTTCATTCGTCTTTCAAGAATATCAAACAAAAGACAAAATTCTTTTATAAAAAGTTAGTTACACTCGGATTCTTTTTGTGATGAGAATCAGGTTTATTCTTGTACTTCTCATCTCCAGTGCTATTATCAGAGTTAAGATGTACATTTTTGTTATTATATAAGAGGACAAAGGCTTTGTAGTTAGAATTAATGGCATAAATCACATAATTAGAGGTGGTTGTGCGACTGGCTCTGGTCAAATTGAAAAAGTTTTCTAATTTTGTGTAAAATGCTTGAAAAAGCATTATGTGTTTTTTATAGCCAGCAGTGATTTTCCCATACTTTCAAGCGTTTACTTAGTTTAATATTCCAGGTTTTTGAGGTTGTGGGGGTTGCGGAGGTTTGTGCACTTCCTTTCGCCAACTGGAGGAAGCCATCCATCCGTAGACCAACTGTTGAAGAAAACAGACAAAAGTTTTCTATTCTGTGACTCCTTGACTGGCCATGCATTACAATGATTACAGACAACACTTCAATTGCATTTCTTGCCTTTATTTTCCTCTGCTTTTCACCAGAAATACACATTTTCTTAACGCAAAGTCCGGTCCCTTAAAAAGAGTGCATCTGTTCTCACAGTCGGTGCTTTACATTGTCTTCAAGGAAACTCTCTCTCTCTCTCTCTCTCTCTCTCTCTCTCTCTCTCTCTC